>JAUZTB010000063.1:18747483-18762169 GCA_034780895.1 Rhynchobatus australiae
CTATTTTATTTATCTATCACATAGTCACCACTTTCCAGACTTCTCAACCTCCTCTTCAAATCAGGATTGTAGGGTGAAAACTCCATACTCCTGATTGCAAGATTAATGTTATTCAAGGCAAAGCAGTTTGCTTAATATACTAGCCTACCATTGTCTTAAACACAGCAATTTCATTCTCACGTCATTGTTTATCTATTCTGCCAATGAAATTGGAACATATTTCAGGTACTGCAGTGGGACACCTCTTATAATGTATTCTTCCTCTAAAGCACACAAGGATCATCACTGCTCAGACCATGAGCTGGTGTTTGTTTTGGAGTTGTGGCTGTAAGATACTCAAACTAATTGCATAATTCATCTTTACTGAGATGTGGCTATAAAAGTACAGATAGTAATCTATATTTTTCAATATCTTGGTTGGCTGGATCAGGTCAAACTACCCTTTGTGATATTTTGGTGCAAGGCCTATACTTGGTGTCAATGACTTGGAGCATCTGTAGCTTTGTATATTGTACAGGAAGTCCCCGACTTAATGCCCGTACTTATGAACGGACCTTTGTTGTTCCCTGGGCCAAGTGTGCATGTGTGGCTGGGGCCATGCTTGGACTTGATCCCTGGGCCAAGTGTGCATGCACAGACACAGTTGTGTATAAAACCAGGTTATGAATAGTCTCAAAAGCAGAACTTGTTTGTAACCTGGGGACTTTCAATGTAATTGTAATCTTCTGCAGTCAAGATTGTATCAGTTTACCAATATTTTGGGAAGCTTCAAATGGTTGGGAGGAGAAAGACTCCTCTAATGAGGAAGATTTTGAAGGAATTGGTACAATGACATTCTGACCCCATTCCTTATTAGGCTAGATTGGTTGTGGACCCATTGGTTAGATCGCATAGCTTGTATGTTGTTTGTGCAGCAAATGTAGCATGTAATTTCTGAGGGCCAATTTAAGTATTAGCAACAGCTGTTTTTTTGTTTTGGCTCAAAGGCTATATGCACTAGTTGATGTTACTCCCAAAACCTTGGATTTGTCACATGAAGACATCAATTTATGCATCTGAACAGAACCTGCATTGATTCTGGAAGAAGCAATTGAGGATTCTTGTGTTCACTTTCCCTGTGGAAGGGGGACCCATTTATAATGTCACAAGAAGACTTTTGTGAAGATTATCCCAATAACAGGATCTGAGATTTCTCATTCCAGATGCAAACTGAACTTGCACACTTCTACACCATTTTGTTAGTTCAGGAGCGTTTTTCAGCTGTCAAGATTCTTTGACGTGGTACTAGAGTGTTTAGTGCTCAGATTGTTAACACTGATCTTTGGGATGAAGTTGATGCTTCTATCAGTCTGTTTTTCCAAAGTGCTTCAAACTGCCTCATTCTCTAAGCAGTCCTGTTCATGGCTTTCAGCAGGATGGGCCCTTGTTTGGGCTACAGATGGTCATGATGGCACTGAAGAACCTACTTTGTGGATGTTGCATCTCTTGTAATCTTTGCACCCACTGTCTATCAATCAGTAGGAAATGAGTTTCAGTTGAAGCATTGTTGCCATGACATTGTTTCCAGTCCAGGAATACATTGTTCATGATGATTCCTGTTAAACTAGGCTTTTTTCTGATGGAATCAGAGTTGCATTGCAGGTATTATGGTGGCCTTGAAGGCTGACCTGGACTGTGGGCACAATTTAGTGCTGTTGTTAGGTGTCCTTGGGTTGTCTGAGATGCAAGTTGAGTAGAACATTCTTGTGTTTTTTTTGAACCCTTAAACATCCACCCTGCCCTTTTTCTTGATGGCGGCAGCATTGCTTTTTAAGGTGTAGATAGGCGAAGAGACTGGATTAATAAACCTACAGGTACTAAAATGGGTGGTATTGTAAGTCATCAGAAATTACAAGTGGATCTTGAGCTAGATAAGTGGGCTGAAGAATGACTGATGGCTTTCAATCCAGATAGGTGTCAGGTATTGCATTTTGGGAAGTCAAAGCAAGATAGTATACTGTTGGGGTCTGGGAAGTGTTGTAGAACAGGAGAATTTAGGAATAAAAGAATGTGGTTCCTTGAAATTGGTGTAGGTAGACAGTGGAAAAAGGTGTTTGGCACACTGGCCTTCAGTCAGGGCATTAAGTATTGGAGTTAAGACCTTGTCTTGCAGTTGTACAACATGTTAGTAAGGCCACACCTGAATTATCCTGTTATAGGAATGAAGTGGTTAAACAGGAAAAGTGCAAAAAGATTTGGAGAATGTTGCCAGAACTCTCAGGGTCTGAGGAGAGGATGGGTCATCATAGGCTAGGACATCATTCCTTGGAACATAAAGCTGAGGGGTGTCCTTTATAGCAGTGTATAAAATCATGAGGGATGTAATTGGGGTGAAAACACACAATCTCTCTCCCAGGGAAAGGGAATCAAAATTTAGAGGGAATAGATTGAGGTGAGAGGAGAAAAATTTAAAAGGGACCTGAGGGTCAACTTCACACAGGGTGGTGTGTGTGTATTGGAATGAACTGTATGAGGCAAGTACACTAATAACTAAAGGGCACTTGGACAGGTACATGGATGAGAGGTTTAGAAGGATTTGGGTAAAAATGCCTGCTTCCATGCTATATTACTCTGACTTTATTAGACAATGGTTCAGCAGTGATTGGCAACTTTAAGAACAAGCAACTGTCCAATGATCCCAGGGTTCACCAAAATGCACCCAGCAGTGCAAGAGCCTAATCTTGGAGATAAAAGACAAGGCCAAAAAGGATAATCCTGTTGACTGCAAGCCATTCCTGATCCAAAAGACAGGAATTTTTTGGCAACTGTGCTAAGGTCAGAAATTACAACCTTGGGGTAAGGTGAAAATGGCAAGGATAGAATAGGAATTCCCAGCTCCAATGCAGTGCTGAGTAAAATACCTGGAACAGTCAAGTTTCAGCATGCAAGTACAAAAACTCATGCAAACATGCCCTCAAACCAAGCACTGGCACTTAGGTTGCTAAAAAGACAGTGACACTTGGGAATTCTCATTCTCCAAGATTAGGCTCTTGCACTACTGATTGCATGTTGGCGAACCCTGAGGTCATTGGGCAGTTGCTTGTTACAAAAATTGGAAACCAAACCAGCTCACTTCTTGGTGTAACCAACCCCTTGAAGATGGGGCCATCCTTGTCTTACACTTCCAGAAAAGTGTACCTGCTACTTCTGAGCTATCCTTCCACTTGTTGTTTTTCTCTGGAGTTCAGAGATGGTGTATGAATGGGAAGGGGGAAACAGAAGGCCAATGGGCAGGTCCAACAAACCATTAAGGCAAATGGCTTTTCTCGGCTGTATTGCAAGGGGGTTGAAGTTTGTTTTTAAAAAGGGAGGTTTTTGTAGTGTTGAGGGCACACCTGGAAGACTGCACAGTTTGATCACCTTAGTTAAATATAATATCTTATTTGGGGGGGCCCCAAGAAAGGAAGTGGGAGCATATAGAGGTAGTCCAACAGAATTGCTAGGCTAATCCAAGGGATAAGGTCTTCCTATCAAGAGGCTATATAGTTTTTGTCTTCATTTGTTGGAGTTTAGAAGAATGAGGTAACCATTTAAATATGTAAAATCCTAAGGGGACTTGATGGGGTAGATATTAAGATATTGGTACTCATGGGGAAAGTCTCAAAGGGGATAGCTACAAAATAAGGAGCAGTCACTTAAAAAGACAGCACATAAACATTTCTGGTGGCAGTGAATCTCTAGAATTCTCTGCTCCAGAGGGTATTGGAGGCCAAATCATGGAATGTATTTGGCACCAAATAGTCCATGAAAGTAGTCAAATGTCTTGCTGTCAGTGTTTATGCAGCCTCAGTCACCACCAGCATCATTTATAAAATGTGAACTACTAAAAATAGCATATAGTCCAAAAAAATTAAGAGGCTTTGACAGTATTTGAGAAATGGAGGAATTGAAGGTTATGGAGAATTGGCACAGTTGAGGTTGGCATAGATCAACAATGATATTGAATGACAGGACAGGCTTGAGGTGCCTGGTGGCCTACTCATTGTTTGTTGTTGGGCTCACTGTCAAAGCCTCTTAATTTTTTTGGACTATGTGCTATTTTTAGTAGTTCACATTTTATAAATGATGCTGGTGGTGACTGAGGCTGCATAAACACTTTGACAGCAAGACATTTGACTACTTTCATGGACTATTTGGTGCCATATAATAGTGTAAGTGAGCATTATTTCCTCTGCTGACAATGCTAAGTTTTACTTGAAATTTGTCTTGTAAGAATAGAGTTCAAGATGCAACATGTTTTGTCTTTTAATTTTAGGTGGCTATCCTCTTCTGTCTATTGTGAAGCCATCTCTTGTTGATATTGCTACAGAATGTGCACATACCACAAAACAGGTGACATCTTGGCCTACTGTAAGTGTTCATGTCAAGAGTTGGTAGCTTGACAGTATTTTGTATGCTTGTATCAAATACTAAATGATATTTTCCAACAAGAATAGATGAAACAAAGTTGCACATCGCTATAAGGCATAAATAAGTGAAACAAAATTGGCAAGACTGAAGTGGTAGTGGAGGACTGCTTTTAACATTGGAGACCAATGATGTGCCACAAGGATCAGTGCTGGGTCCTTTGTCATATTAACAGTTTGGAAGAGAATGTAGGTGGCATGATTGGCAGGTTTGCAGATGATGCAAACATTGGTGTAGTAGACAATGAAGTTTGTCAAAAGTTGCAACAATAAATAGGGAAGACAGATGGAACTTGAACAAGTGCACAATGATTGACAGGGCCCGAGGGAGCCTTGAATGAGACCTTTGGGTACAAGTACATAGTTCCCTGAAAGTGGGCACATAGGTAGACAGTGGTAAAGGTATGTTTGCCTTTATTGACTGAAGCATTGACCTGGGACACGTTGCCGTTGGACAAATAGTTAGGCTGTAATTGTTGTATTGTGCAGTTCTGGTTGCCATTGCTAGAGAGAGGATGTGATTAAAGCTAGAGGGTGCAGAAAAGATTAAGAAGGATGTTTCTGGTACTGGAGGGCTTGAGTTAGGGAGAGACATAATATGCTGGGACTGTTTTCCCTAGAGTGAAGGAGGCGGAGGAGGTTATTTACCCTATGCCCCTCAATGTTATAAACCTTAAGTTTATAACATTAAAGGGCATAGGGTAAATAACCAACCTCTCTCTCCCAGTTAGGAGCATCTACAACTAGAGGACATGGGTTTAAGATTTTGGAGGGAGGGGGGTTGGGGAGAGAAGAGGGTGAGATTTGAAGGGATCTGAGGGCCTCATTCATCATGAGATGGGTATATGGAATGAGCTGCCAGAGTTGCTAGAGGCAGGAACAATTACAATGTTCAAAAGGCATTTGGAAAAGTAAATGGATAGGAAAGCTTCAGAGGGATGGGCCCAATTTGGGCAAATGGGATTAGTGTAGATGGGCATCTTGATCAGCATGGGTGAGTTAGGCTGAACAGCCTCTTTCATGCTGTTTAACTTTGAATCTAAATGAGGGGCATGTGCATTTAAAATGAACAGATGTATCTTTATCATGGATTAAGTGAAAGGAATTTGATTTTTCCGGTGGCATGAATAATTTTTTGCTGAAAAGTTGATCAACTCTGTAACCACAAGTAATGCTACTTCAGTTTTGGCAGCTGAGGGACTGAAATATTTAAAGCACAAAAGCTAACCTCTTGATACTTGTACATGTTCAGTCTTAGAAAGTTTAAGAGTTAAACTTATCCTTTTTAGCCTTGAAAGATGGCAACCCTCTAATTAAAGAATATATGGAGGGGGTGGTAAGAGCCGAAAATAACTTTGAACCAATTTCCCTTGTTTTATAAATGGGATCCAACCAGGAGGTTCTCCAACATCTCTTGTTTCTTTCCAAAACCTGCAATTATTAAAGAATTGTTCTGAATATTTGAAATTGTCCCTTTTTTTTGTATTCATCACACACTACCTTGCAAGCTTATCCATGGTTTTGTTTTACATTTGTATTTTAACTCTCTAGAATACAGACCTTGTATTGTTATCCTCACAATCAGTTGCTGTGAATTGAATGCAAGATTGAGAATAAGAAATTGCAAATCTGAAAAATAAAAATGCTTAGCATGTCTAATAGCTTCTCGAGGGACAATTGACATTCCAAGTTTAAGGTTTTTTGCCATTCACTTTGTACTTCTGACAATCTTGACTTTGAGGGGGAATGGCAAATTTGGGAGATGGGTTTAGTGCAGATGGGCATCTTGGTCTGCATGGATGAGTTTGGTTGAAGGGCCTACTTTTCAGCTTTATAACTCTGAATCTAAACAAGGCATGTGAATAGGGGCTGGGGGAGGGTGTGTAGGCAAGGTCTAAGGGGCTGATGGGCAGCTAGAGGGTGTATTATGTTAATAGCTGGGCTGAGGGACGCTTAGGACTCCCTCGATTAATGGAGGTGCTGAGCCATCATCAATTTCTGATACAGACAAAGTTTATTAAAGTTCTTCAACTTCAGTTTTGATAAGGCTGTTTGTATGCCAGATGGAAGACAACAAATTGTCCTTGAAGCTTTGATTGGGCATTGTAATGGTGCAGAGTACAATGAAGATTGGAGTAATATTGTGAATTAAAGTGGCAAGTAATCAAAAGCTCAGTACAAGTTGCATCTCAATGTTTGCATGGGAAAGTCAAAGGGTACAACCCTTTGAAATGCTGAAAGGGGTGAGGAATATATCTGGTGGTGGCATCTAATTGGAGTTGGGAGAAGTTGAAGGATGATGCATTGAATGTGAAGGCTTTGGGATGGACAATATAAATGATTTTTAGCACAAAGTAATACTGGGCTGTTAACTTGCCAACTTAAATGGGGAGGTGAATAGCTGAAAAGCAATTTGGCAAGATAGTGGAGTATGGAGGAAAATGAAGAATAGAATGAGAAGAGCAGGAATAGGTAGCTTTTGTACTGATTCACAGTGGTCACTTGGGTACAGCAAACAATCAGGAAGTCAAATAGTATGGGCTTTTGCAAAGGTGTAGGGATACAAAAAGTGTAAAAGGCTGATATCTTGGAAATTCCTCTCCTTGACAGCAAAGGATATTCTTGCACTAAGTTGGTATAGTTTAGATTTTCCACTTAAACCCTTAATCTATGTAAAAAAAAACATAGCGGCAAGGTCTTTTTGTACTCATTTTAGATTTGATCTCAATCTTGTACACTTCAGAAAGAGGGAAAGTGCAGAATCAGCCATGACTATTTAATGGTAGTACAGACATGTATCCAAGAGGGTTTCTTAAATCAGTGTAGAGATAGCCCAACCAGAAGAGGGGCCATACTGGACCTGGTATTGGAGCCTAGCCAGGTGACAAGAATATTAGGTAGAAACTAGGGAGTTAATTGGGAACTACCGTTTTTAGGCAAGTTCACATCTGGTGTGTGGAGGGTGTTTTAAAGACTAACTGCACAGTACAGGACAAGCACATTCTGGTAAGGAGGAAAGAGGTCAAGTTTATTGATGTACAAATACATGTATGCTTAAGTGCAATGAAAAACTTGGTTACAGCATCACAGGCATAATACATCATATAAGCAGCATTCACAAGAAAAACCAACACAACTTTTACAAAAGAACAAAAAAACTTTGTTCAAAGTGGTCACAGTATTGCTTAAACTGTAGTGATTAGGGTTGTGCCAGTTAGTTCAAGAACCAAATTGAAGGGAAGTAGCTGTTCCTAAACCTGGCAGTATGGGGCTTGAGGCTTCTGTACCTCCTCCCCAATGGTAGCTGCAAGAAAATGGTATGTTATGGGAACTTTAGATGTCAAGAGGTGCTGAATTAAGTCACGGGGGAATAAAAAGCTTATGTGTGGTTTAGGAAGCTAAAACAAACAGTCAGTAAAACAGCATGGATACAGGCCCTTCAGCCCAGTGAGTCCATGCTGACCACAATGCCCAACCAGTTAGTCCAATTTCCTGCATTCAGTCCATATCCTTCTGAAATGATACTATTGTAAGCGCCTCAAGCACCTCCTCTGGCAGCTTGTTCCATATACCCACTACCTTCTGTGTGGGGAAGAAGTTGCCCTTGGGTCCCTTTCTTTAAAATCTTTTCCCCTCTCCCAAACCTGTGCTGCCTAGTTTTGGACTCCCCAACCCTGGGGAAAAGACTGTTACTGTCCACCTTATCTGTGCCTCTCAAAATTTTAAACATTTCTAGAAGGTTGCCCCTCATTCTACATTTAGGAATAAAGACCTAGCCTGTCCAACCTCTAACTCAGCCCCTTTAGTCCTAGCAACATCCTCTTAATTCATTTCTGCACTCTTTCTAGTGCCAGATCTTTCCTCTAACAGGGTGATCAAAACTATATACAGTACTCTAAGTGCAGCCTCTGCAATGATTGTATGACTGCACCATGATGTCCCAACTCCTGTATTCTATCCTGACTGAAGGTCAGCATGCTAAACACCTTTTATCACCACCCTGTCTACTGGTGACAACACTTTCTACAAACTATGCACTTTTACTACTAAGTCCTTCTGTTCCATTGCACTCCCTAGTGCCCTACCAATTCATAGTACAAGTCTTATCATGGTCTGACTTTCCAAAATACATCAGTTCACACTTTTATCTGTATTGAATCCATTTGCCACTGCTTGCCCAGTTTCCCTGTCAGATCAAGATCCCCTTTTAATCTATGATCACCACCTTTGCTGTCAATAACTCCTCCTGATGTCTTGTCATCCACAAACTTGCAGATCAAGCCTTGTGCATTCACATCCAAATCATTTATATAACAAGTGTCCCAACACTGACCACTATGGCACACCACAAGTCACTAGTCTCCATTCCAAAAAAAACAATCTTCAACCACCACTATCTACTTCCTAACTCCAAGACAATTTTGAATCCAACTAACTATCCCCCAGGATTTTATGGGGCCTAACCTTTCAGTCCAGCCTACATGTGGGACTTTGAAGGCCTTGCTGAAGATAACATTCATTGCCCTACCCTCATCTACCTGTTTTAATTACTTCCAAAAAAAAAACCTCCAATTCATCACACATGACTTTCCATGCACAAACCAATGCTGACTCCTCCAGTACAGACTCTGTCTATCCAAATGCTGGTAGATCCTGTCCCTCTGAATTCCCTCCAGTAACTTCTGCACTATTGATGTCAGGCTGGCCTGGAATTCCCTGGCTTGTCCCTCTACTAGCTTCTTTATAATATTCCACAAATAAAGAACTTAAGGGAATTAAGAGAGCCAGGAGGGGCCATGAGAAGTCCTTGGCAAGTAGGATCAGAGAATCTCGAGGTGTTCTATATGTGCGCCAAGAGCAAGAGGATAATTACGTAGAGGGAAGGACCACTCTAGGATAAAGCAGGGAACGTGATTGGAGGGAGAAGACATGGGTGAGATCCTAAATGAGTATTTTGTCAGTATTTACTGAGGAGAAGGACATGGAGCATACTAATGTGTTAGGCCATTTTGAGATGAAGAAAAAGGGTAGTGTTGGGTCTCTTGAAGAACATTAAGGTGGATAAGTCCCAGGGTCTGATGGGATGTACCCCCAGGTTACTGAGAGAAGCGAGAGATGAGATTGCTGGGACCTTGACCAAGATATTTATGTCCTCAAGTCACAGGTGGGGTCCTGGAGGACTGACAAGTAGCCAATATTGTTTCTTTCAAGAAGGGAAATGAGGATAATCCTGGAAACGATAGACCAGTGAGTCTCATGTCTGTGGTAGGGAAGCTATTGGAGAGGATTCTTGAGGATTTGTAAGCATTTGAGAAAACAAAGGCCTAATTAGGGACAGTCAGCATGACTTTGTGTAGTGGAGGTTGCATCTCATTAACTTGTCTAAATTTTTAGAGGAGGTAATGAAGGCAGAGCTGTGGATGTTGTCAAAATGGATTTTAGTAAGGTGCTTGACAAGGTCCCTCATTCAGAAGACTGAGATGCATGGGACAGTACACAGTTAATGGCAGGACCCTTAACGGTGTTGACGTACAGAGGGATCTTTGGGTCCAAGTCCATAGCTCCCTGAAAGTGGCTGCACAGGTTGATAGGGTGGTTAAAAAAGGCATATGGCATGCTTGCCTTTTGTTAGTTAAGGCATTGAGTTCTAGTTGCCTTGTCATAGGAAGGATATGGAGGCTTTGGAAAGGGTGCCAAAGAGGTTTACCAGGATGATGCCTGGATTAGAGGCTATATACTATGGGGAGAGGTTGATCAGGCTTGGGTTGTTTACTCTGGAGCAAAGGAGGCTGAGGAGACCTGACAGAAGTTTATAAGATTGAGAAGCATAAATAGATGGCTGGTATCTTTTTCCCAGGTTTGAAATGTCTAATACTGGAGGACATGAATTTAAGATGAGAGGGGGCAAGTTGAAAGGAGATATGTGGGGCAAGTTGTTTTTTTGCACAGTGGGTGCCTGGAATACACAGCTGGGCTGATAGTGGAGGCAAATACAATAGAGGCATTTAAAAGGCTCGGGCACATAAATATGCAGAGAATGGTGGGATATAGACACTGTATAGGCAGAAGGGATTAGTTTAGTTGTTTTATTAGTTTCCCACGTAGTGAGTTGGTGTGTTACTGCCCTATGAAACAATGTCCTTTTGTACAAAATTTAATATCACTAACTTAAATAGGTGATATGAGACCTATCTCTACCTGAAATGGTTAATTTCTTTCCTCCCCACAGATGCTGCTCAACCTGCTGAGTTCCTCCAGCAATTTGTTTTGTGTTTACTTTTGTATGCAATCACTGTAAAACTGATGCAAAGTGTCCAATAGTAGAATCTTGGTAAGGAACAGTATTTTAGGCTTTCAGTGCAATATACTGTGTATGGGCCAGATCTTCTTTCTTACAAGATGAATCCTTTCTGCCTAAAATCAGAGAATGTAAATGGTACTGATTATCATAAGCATATTCTAGCAAGGAGAAAGAAATGAAACGCTGGATGCCAGTATGAAACAAAATTTGCTGCCTTTAGCCTAAACATCAGTTCAAACTGGCCTCCAACACATTGGTTATATGATTAGTGTTTTTATGGGAGGTTCAGGCTACCTTGATGTTAATGCCCTTCTGTAATTTCATTTGAAATTGCCTATTATGCTGCCAGGTAAAGTTTCTTGTATCCAAGTTTATTTATTTAAAGAATACTTTTTTGATTCTGATTATTTAGTGGAGAACTGGAAAAACTACATCCTAATGGAAAAACTTTTGGTGCAAGTAACTGGAACTATGACCAATGCAAATTAACATTTATCACATCAGCTACACAAAACATTTTAACTCTGTCTGACTTTGTCTTCAAAAATTTCCTCAAAGAAACATTTTGAACTACTCGGTCTAATCAGTTCTCCCAACCCCCCAGTGCTAGGCAAAAAGAACTGTTATATCAATGGTAACTGTCGGTTGCTTATGGCAAATCTTTTCTGTAAATGGAGTTATAGGGGTACCTTGAGTGTGCCACCTGCTGGAAAAACTGTGCATTGACAGTCATGTATAAATTGTGGACTCTTTTTGAATTCTCAACTTTGACCCAACTTTGCACAGATATGGACAGTCAAATGCAAGGAATTGCAAAAGTGAAATCATGAATTTTTGGTTGACTGTTATATTGTAAATGCCTTCATGTAGTTGCAGCACTTCCTCTTGATGTGAAGTGTGACAATTTATTTGTCTAGAATTGCAGGAAGTAAACAAACTACTTAGAGCTGAGCTACTTATCAGCAATTGCTTTGGAAGTAGTGTATTATACTTAGCATGTCACGTGTTGTGAACTGTATTATCTGTAGATTATTTATATATAAGCAGGTTGGCATGGTAGTGTAGTGGTTAGAGTAATGCAATTACAGTGCCAGTGACCCAGGTTCAACTCCACCAGTGTCTGTAAGGAGTTGGCATGTTCTCCCAGCGTCTGAGTAGGTTTCCTCCAGGTGCTCTAGTTTCCTCCCACATTGCAAAAACATACAGGTTAGGAGTTGTGGGCATGCTGTGTTGGCACCAGAAGAGCAGTGACACTTGTGGGCTGCCCCGGCACATTCTCAGTAAATCAAGATGCATTTCACTGGTTTTTTTGATGTATGTGTGACAAATAGATATAAAGATACTGGAATGTAGGACTTCAATGCCAGGAAGGTTCTGGGAGGGGGACAAAAAAAGTATGGATGTTGTTCCTAATTGAGCATTAACCCTTTGCAGAAAAGTGCAGTTTGTGGATATCGAGAAATAGAAAAAATATGCTGGAATGGCACCACTAGCATAAGAATTAAGAGCAAGAATAAATCTAGCAGATAAATCAAGAGCAAGAATAGACAATTTGGCTGCTCAAGCTTGCTCTGGTGTTGAATAAAAATCACACTTGGATTTTTAACCACAACTCTACTTTCCTGCCCACCCCAGTAAACCTTGTCACCTTGCTATACAAAATAGTCAGATTCTACTTCCATCTTTTAGGAAGTCAGTTGGGGTGGGGGGGAAAAGAAGAGACATTTGACTAGTATCTCATCAATGGGCACACCTCTTCCCTAGTTTCCTCCCACAAAATGAAATGTCTTCTCCACATCTACTCTAATTCTAGGCATCAGTTCAGTAAACTTCTGAAATTGAACATAAATGGGATCAATAGTGCATGTACCTTACCAAATGTGGCCTTTCCAACAGTTTGTACCCAAAGTATAATATCCCCACTTCTGTATTGTGCTCCTCAAGCAATGAACTACAACATTTCACTTTCCTAATTACTTGCTGTACCACAGCTCTAGTTTCTTGTAAATCCTGCACTAGGATAACAAGATCCCTCTGCATCTTGGAGCTCCACAAACTCATTACTTTATATAATATAACACTGCTCTCTAACTGCCTTACCTCCCACTAGCCCCAGCAGTGCATTCCAGGCACCCACCATATGTGTGTATTTTTTTAAATGTCTTAGACATTTCTAAGTTGCCCCCTCAAATTAGATTAAGGATCTATCAAGAGAGCCATTCAAAGGATTTTTGAAATGCACAGAATACAGTAAAACTGATAATATGGCACCTATGTTAAAATCCACGATTCACATTTTCTCATTCTATAGAACCATAGCACAATACTACTGGTACATAGCACAGACCCTTTGGCCCAGCTTGTTGTGCCAACCTTCAAACCACACAAAGACTAATTATTTGCTAGATCTTTGCCCACTTGCTCAATCTATAAATCTTTTCTGTAGCCTCTGCTCACTTCGACTTGCTTTACTTCCTATCATATCAGCAGCAAGTTTGGCAGCCATACTCTTCAGTACCTTCATCCCAGTCATTCATATCAATTGTACTGTTTGTACAAAAAAAAAAGTTGCAGTTGCAGCATACCACTTATTGCATCTTGCCAACCAAAAACTACTCATTAGTGCCTATAGCAAAAATATAAAACCCAATGCATCAGCTATTCCACTTGCCTCTTAAGACCCTAGGATGAAGACCATCAGGACTTGATATTTTCTGTCAGAAGCTCCAACAGTTTACTTTTACTTGACTAATTTTGATGAACTTCTGATTTAGTTATTTTGGGATGTTACTTGGGTACAAAATACCCTTAATTCATCTTGTTTTCTATTGTTAATTCCCTGGGCTTCCTTTATGCAAATTGCTTGCAAATGCTCACTTTAAATATCAACTAGAAATAGTTTCTGTAATTTCCTCATTCTAATCTTGCCTTTTATTAATCTTTGCAGTGCAGCATATATAAATAAAGCAGATTGGCGTCATTAGTCATTTCAAAACCCACAAGTGGAGTGGAGGCTGCTAATCCTCAATCTTGAAGGACTATCAAGAAATTGATGTTTTGACCTGCCACCATCTTTGCTGTTCAATACTATCTTTTCAACTTTAATGACCAATAGTGGGTTTTCACCATGGTATCCCACAAACTTAGACTTGTGTATTTGCATTAAAACTCCACTGTTCAAAAACACTGACAACTTAGCATTTGGCTCTCCCGGGTAATGTTTCCTGTTTATCCTTTAAACTTCCTGGGCCATGTTCCAGCACTCATTACAAACTCAACAGGTCTGTTCCCACAATCCTTTTTAAAACTCACCTGGTTCACTGAAAAATATATTATACTATTAGGGGGAACTTCTTCACTCAGAATGGTGGGAGTGCAGAACAAGCTGCCATCTGGCATGATAAATGCAGGCTCTCTTAAATTTTAAGAATAAATTGGATGGGAGAGGTCTGGAGGGTTATGGACTGGGTGCAGGTCAATGGGACTAACAGAATAAAGTTTCAGCACAGACTAGAAGGGCTGAATAGCTTGTTTTGTGTAGCGCTCTGTAGTTCTATTGTGTTACATCCTAAAAATGAATTAACTCTGGCTCCCAAGGGTGCCAGATTATCAGTTTTACTGTAATCTGTGCATTTCAAAAATCCTTTTTTGCCTATCTCTTGATAAATCCTTAATCTAATTTGAGGGGGCAATTTAAAAGGAAATGTGCAAGGCAATTTTTTTTACAGTGGTAGGTGTCTGGGATGCACTGACAGGGATAGTGGAGGCAAGTAAGTTAGAGGCACTTAAGCGGCTCTTGGATGGGCACATGAATGTGCAGAGAATGGATGGATATGGACATTGTATAGGCAGAAGGGATTAGTTTAGTTAGTTTGGCACAAATGTGGGCCAAAGGACCTGTTCTTGTGCTATACTGATCTATGACACCAAAAATAGGTGG
>JAUZTB010000063.1:19102942-19116029 GCA_034780895.1 Rhynchobatus australiae
ATGAAGGCAGTATTCATCGCTAAAGACCCTCACCATCCAGGACACACCCTATTCTCATTACTACCATCGGGGAGGAGGTACAGGCACCTGAAAAACCACACTCAGCAATTCAGAAACAGCTTCTTCCCCTCCGCCATCAGAACTCATGATCTCTATCTCGTTATTCGTTGTCTTTGCACTGTTCATTCATTTTTGTAATCTATAGTAATTTCATGTCTTTGCATTGTACTGCTGCCACAATGATGCCATAAATCCTCACTGTCTTTGGATATACGGATCTGAATCTGAACCCTACATCACATCATGTTTGTTAGATCTTGTGATTTCTCCCACTCACTTCTCTAGATTCATGAGTAATTTTGGCAAGCTCTGATGACAGATCAGTGATGTACTGCACTTTCCTGGAAAGTAGAAGAATTTCTGTTTTTGTTACTGTGGCTGGCTTCCTTGAAAAGGACGATTCAAGGAGTTCATTACATATTTTCTGCACCTGAGCCATCATCCAAAAGGGTTATGTCACCTCTCTCAATCTTTTAACACAGTCCTGAAAGAAAAATGTTTTATGGTAGGTGCACCACTCGGAAAAATATAAGGGTCGGACGGCGCTTGATCCAGTCAGTATCTCGGGTGGATGTCACATTGATCTGTCCCAACACCTCCACACTTTTCTTACATGTGCACTAATCTTCTGTAATCGCAGAGCTCCTTACACCCTCACTGCTTTCACCACACTGGGAGGTGGAGATGGCCATGACTGCTGACTAGGCCTCAGTAGGCAGATCCTGAGGCCCCACCGCTCCACTGTCCTGACGGCCCTTTGATATCTTGTTCCATCAGAAGGCCTTTGTTCCTAAACATCTTTGGTAATCAAAGGCATCTAGTATCAGTTGAAATAGATTTAAACAATTAAATTATGTACATTAACAAATATCAGCTGGCGTCTGGCCCTTCACCTCAGGCCATTCAGGAATTAATAAATTGGTAAATTGGTTTATTATTGTCACATGTACCAAGGTACAGTGAAAAACTTTGTTTTGCCTGCCATCCATACAGATCATTTCATCGCATCAGTGCATTGAGGTATAACAGGGGAAAAGGAATTGCCCCATTGAACTGAATTCCCTGTCCTCAACACTCTTCCTCCTTCTCTCATCCCTCACTCTCCTCTTCCTCATCCCCTCAGTTGTTTCACCTTCTCCATCTCCCTCTTCCCCCTCTTTACTTCCCCCATTCCTTCTTTCCTTCCCTGCTCTCCATCCCTCTGCCTTCCACACTTACATTCACCCTTTCTCCCCACGTTGCCACGTAGATTCCATTGTTCTCCACTTCTAAATTAGACATGGAAAATTAATTGTAGTTTTGCCAATCCATGGGCTGTCCCACACAACTGCAACCAATCGGGTTTTAATTCAAAGTGAGCCTGTGACCAGGGGTGTGTGTGAAAAGTGACCGTGATAGAACAGGAAAGTGGGCACTTCCAAGGCCTGAAGATTCATCGCCAGCCAGACACAATGAGAATTCAGAAGTCTCATTATGCAGAGATTGGTTAGAAAACACAACTCACAAATGTGGACAACTGGTTGAGATGCATTTAAGAGAAATTTTTTGAGGAGCAGATGAGAAAGAAAGGGAAAATATGTTGATAGACTGACAGGGAGATTACTGACTTATTACAATGCAGCCAGAAACAATTTGGTCCATTCTGGCTCCCAGTAAAGCAATGCCATCGGTCCCATTGCTCCTCATTTCCCTGTAGTCCTGCAACTTGTTGTCCCTCATCTTCCCATCAACTCCCCTTCGGTTCCTTTTGCCAATAACCTACACTAAGGGGTAATTTAGTGGCCAGTTACCCTACTGTATGTCTTTGGGCTGTGGGAGGAGACTGGAGCACCCAGGAGAAACCCATGAGGTCACTGGGAGAGTGGGTGAGCTTCATACAGAGAACACTGGAGGTCAGGATTGAACCAGGGTTGCTGGAGTTGTGAGGCAGCAGAATAACTGCCATATCACGGTGCCACCCATGGGATGAAGCTCACCTGGGCTATAAGCAGCAGTATTTCCAGTCCTGATGAAGGGTCTTGACCCGAAACATCGACTGTTTATTTCCCTCCATAGATGCTGCCTGACCTGCTGAGGTCCTCCAGCATTTTGTGTGTGTCAACACATTGAAGAATTGTTGTTTGACTGAGGTCCTGTGGTGTGAAAGGCACCAATGTCATTCAGCACCACTTTACAAAAAAGAAAGAAAAGAAGTGAAAATGGAAAAATACACATGGACTGCAGTCCCGAAGCTGCATTTACATTTAGCAGTGCCATTGTGTTTTCTTTTATACTCTTACAGCTTTCAGCATTGTTTCCATGAGTAATTATAATTCAAAACATTTGTGATTTTGTGTAATTGAGTGTTTATTGGTGATTCATAAACTCATGAGCAAATGCAAGCTTAAGTCTGATTGCAGTGACCAATGTATTTCACTTTATAATACCATATGCTGTGGGTGGGCACTCTGGTGATATATTACATTTATGTGATTTACTCACTTGCTTCTCACAGTATCAAGATAACATGAATTCCCCACATTGTAAATATCCGATCCTAGTCAAAGGAAGCAAGTTTTACTTTAAACATACTTTCAGTTTACAGCTCTCTGTAGAAAAATCAGCATAGTCCTTAAGTAAAATAGATATTTGCCCACGAAAGTGTGAACCAACATTAGTTATTATATGCCTTTCTTAAAGTTCATTTGAAATTTCAACTAATTGACTTGTTGAGACAGAAAAAAACTTACCACAGCCTGAAATGTATGTTTCCCCCTAGAGAATGTCATACATGGAAATCTTTCACATGTGAATTATTTACACGTGTGATCATTATGTTGAGTGAATACAGAATTTGCCTATCAATTAACATAGCTTTTCAATTCTTATCTCACAGCTCCCACTGAGTCACCTCTACGGCCGAAGCTGGGTAAGTGAGAATATTAACAATATAATGAACAATATCTGGAGCTCTCCAGATACCCTGCGTTATGAAGATTTGCTCCAATTTCTTCAGGCGTATCTAAAGAATTTACTGAGCAGTAATACTACATGTGCCCCTTTATCTTAGCCCCAAATCTTCTTTGTTGATCAAACTTTTTTTCATCTTTAACAAAATTTTCAAAATATGTGATATAAGTGTCATTGCATCGCAGCCAGCTAATTAGTATGAATCCCTTTTAGTAGATGAAGATTTCATCAATCTTTTGTGGATTCAGGTAGCTCAAACAATAACACAGAATTTGCAGAAAACTACAGCCAGATGTCTGCACTGAGATAAGGGAAGAACCCATTAATAAACAGTCAATTAATAACATGAGATGAAGTTACCCAGATCAAGTTAATCATCTTAATTAGAGAGATGATTAACTTCATCTGAATAACTTCATCCAGAAATAAAGTCTCTGTATGGTGACTTTATTTTGTTCTTTAACGATCTGTGGATCCTTTATTCCCTGAGTACTAGTATAAGTCCAGCGAAATGCGATTCTATTCTGAGATGAGTCTGTGTTGTATAATACCATTAAGCTCAAATTATAATTGTATACAGAATGGGTTGACCAACCGTTTTATCATTTTATATAAAAACAACAATTTCTTGAACGACCCCAATGTTTTTGTTCAAGAGTGGTTTGCAGACCCTGTTTGAAGATGCTGGGAGAATGTCTGGGTCACTCTTGGACCACAGTTATTCCTTGCATCTGTGGATGCTGACCCCTATTAGAAATCTCAGGAGACCTGCAACATCGAAATATAACAAGCCCTCTACCACCAACTGGGTCACAATGGAGCAAGCCATTGGGATGCTCAAAGAATGATTCCATTATGCAGATCATCCTGGTGAAGAGTTGCTGCTTAGCCCGTCTGAGGATGTGATGCTTCGTTGCTGGCACCAGGAAGGTGAGCATTCTGCTGGAGGATCAAGGCAATGATGCAACTGGAGTTTCTGGCAGGGGAGTGGGTTTAAAACACCTCCCTTCAGAGCCATTTCAGGAGGGTGGCACCCACAGCCACCAACCAGCTTTCGGCCAGCTGTGACACACAATTCAATAAAGACTCTGCAAATATTTACCCTGCTGACTTTGCCTGGCAGTTTTCCCACCATTTCTCCATCTACTAAAACACATCTGAAAAACTAAAGGAATGAAAACAAAATAAAGTAAATCAGAACTTGCCTGCTTCTGACAGAGGCGCTCCCATATTCCTGATATTTATCACCTAACCTACCTGGTGACCTAGTGAAAGGAAGTATTTGTGTTGGTAGGAGAAGTGGGCAGTTGTGAATCCATGGAATGGTCCAGGTCGGTGACTCCAGATACTCGACAATGACACAGATCTGCCACTATTCAGCATGCTCTGAAATCCTTTTGGTTTATGAGTAATTTATATGGATTTAAGGCCAGGTGCCTAGCCTGCTCTGCTGGTGCAAAACCAGTGTTGGGCTCCATATCTGGAGGCTGGCTTTCTATGCATTGAATGCCTTTACTATTAATGACATCACTGTCATTACTTTTCCATTGAGTTTGTTCATTTTACTAACAGTCAAATCTAAAGTCTCAGTGGCTGCACTTGCATAATGTCTGTGAAGAATATTATGTCGCTCTTGATCCTTTACTGATTTTGAACAAGTTCTTGCAGTGATACCTGAGGTGTAGGGCAGCCTTTTCTTGGACACCGTTGTCCAAAAAGTTCAGTCTACCTTTCCAGCAAACGATAGACTGAAGTTAATGTCTTGTGCTCAAGCATCTGAAAGCATCACATCTTCTGACTCAGCCTCACTCATGCCATCAAGGGCTTCTCAAGGGAGCAGGGTAAGGATCTTCATAGTCATGGGTCTCCACATTGTTGTGTTCCACCACAGTGGTTGGAGACAGCCGCCATTATAGGGATAGGCAGCACACCAGCCAACATCTGCTTTATATGACATTATGAGGCTAACCCTCAGCTAGAGGAAGTGATATATTCTCTGTGTGTACAGAGAAGAAAATTCCTTTTGTAAAATGTTTAAAAATATTTTTTGTCTTCCAGCACAAACAACAGCCTACCTAGTAGAGTATTAAATTTAATGGTGCATTTCATTCAGATAGGCCTCATGGTGGTTGGTGTAAGAAGCAGATTGCTGCAGTAGAGGGTTTGTATTTGAGGATATCCTAAAGCAGTGTTCAGGGAGTTTCACTCTAATTCCATCAATACTGTACTTAAAGCAGTTACTACTGACACTGATTGCCTGAAATAGAAAGACTCCATAGAATTATAGAAACTTAAGGCAGAGGAAATGGCTATTCAGCCCACCATGTTTGTGCCAGCTGAAAAATAGCTACCCAATGCAATATCAGCTTCCTATTCTAGATCTGGAGTCATACTTTCCACTGTAGACCACAAGACTACCATTCGTTATAAGCTATTAAACTGTAATGTATCAGGAAAATCTCTTTGGCAGAATGAAAGTGGATAACAGTTAAATTAATTAATTCATTATTTGAAGTCCCATATCAGTTCTTGTAACTTGTGACACTGATTTTCTAGCCTGAATGAATTCCAGTGTTGCCCTGGAAGTGATGGCCCAAATGTTATAGCAGCCCTTAAATAGTCCTTGCATTCTTTGAGTGAAACTGCTAATATAATCATGTGTTGAGTTGGAAGACTCATAGAAATGAATTACTAGCTTGGTTATTCTGGTACCTCTCTAAGAGACTATAACCGGTGCCATGCTCAATAAATGTTTTACAGGCATCAGGAGAGGGACTAAACAGCTCAATGGGATGCTAATGTAAGCACGCAGCCCTGCATAATAACATGCTAAAATACACCCTGCATTCCTCAGCGGATTGCAATAGCCATTTTCCACATCCTATGTGGAGTTACCATTACCATTCATTTAAATTTTAAAGGAATAAAACCATAACAAATTAATGTTGCCATGGAAATGAAAAATCCATAAACCTCTGTTGCTAAGATCTGCATACATCTTGTCCTTGAAAGAACTGGTTTTGAACACAAGCCAAACAGAGGCAAGCCTGGCTCTCTGGAGCATAGCGCTTAATGTAAATTGTAGTGACTATTACTCATGCCTTTTCATAAGGAGAAAAAAATGACTGAGCTCTTGAGACAGAGTTAGACAAGCTAAGCATACATTTTGCAAAGTAAATTGCTTTGTGATGGATTGTTTATTAATTAGGCTGAATTTCCTTTCTTAGCTGAAATCCACAGTGCCAATGTGATTCTCCGGGATGATTTTGATTCACATCCACAAATGGAACTGAATGAAGAATTATGGTAGGTTTACCTGTAAACATAAACACCCTTTAACCTCTGCAGTTTGGAGGGGAGCTGAAGGTCTCATTTTAAGTTAAACTATCTTAATATTTGTTGCAAAGCAGACCGCGTTTTATTTTCAACATTAGTTTTTCTGTGGTTGGCTTAAACATTTAAAGGTCTCTGGAATCAGCTATATTTTCAGTGGATGCTATATCTCATAAAGCAACAATAACTTTATTTATGTAGTGACCTTATGGCAATTAACATCCTACAAGTGCCTCACTTAAGTGGAAGAGATGTAAAACAAAGAAGCTAAAGGAGACAATTCAACACAGAATTAAAAAGGTAGATTCTGATAAATTGTTTAAAGAAATGAAGGAAAGATAACAAGGTGGGCAGGTATAAGGAACCAGCTATGTAAAGTAGGGTGGAAATGGCTGAACCTAATGCCACCCATTGTGGGGTAAAATAGAAAGACAAACCCTAACCCTATGTGCACACAAACCTTTTTAACAATTGTGAATTGCATATGTGTTTTGCACAATCAAAAATTATTTCCAAAGATCTTCCCCTACACCAGAGTATTCAGTGCATCCAAAGCAGTTCAGTTATATGGAAGTATATGACTTCTAAAAAGATGTAGAACATAGAACAGTACAGCACAGTACAGGCCCTTCGGCCCACGATGTTGTGCCAACCTATATAAACCTACTGCACGATCAATCTAACCCTTCCCTCCTACACAGCACATAACCCTCCATTTTTCTTACATCCATGTGCCTATCTAAGAGTCTTTTAAATGTCACGATTGTATCAGCCTCTACCATAACCCCCAGCAGTGCATTCTAGGCGCCCACCACTCTGGGTAAAGAACCTACCTCTGATATCTCCCCTAAACTTTCCTCCACTCACCTTAAATGCATATCCTCAGGATATCCATGGGTATGGCCATTGCCATCCTGGGAAAAAGGTGCTGGCTGTCCATTCTCTATATGCCTCTTGTAATCTTATACAGCTCTATCAAGTCGCCCCTCATCCTCCATCTCTCCAAAGAGACAAGCCCTAGCTCGCTCAACCGGTCCTCATAAGACATGTTCTCTAATCCAAGCAGCAATCTGGTAGATCTCCTCTGTGCCCTCTCCAAAGCTTCCATGTCCTTCCTATAAAGAGGCGACCAGAGCTTAACACAGTACTCTGAGTGTCGTCTAACCAGAGTTTTATAGAGTTGCAACATTACCTCATTGCTCTTGAACTCAATACCCCAACTTATGAAGGCCAGCATACCATATGCCTTCTTAACCACCCTATCAACTTCCTGGCAACTTCAAGGGATCCATGGACTTGGACCCCAAGATCCCTCTGTTTCTCCACACTGCTAAGAATCCTGCCATTAGCTTTGTTCTCCGCTTTCAAGTTTCATCTTCCAAAGTGTATCGCTTCACACTTTTCTGGAATGAATGCCATCTGCCACTTCTCCACCCAACTTTGAACAGGAAGATCTAAATATTTGAAGTCTGTTTTTACTGACAATCCTTATTCACTTTAATACATCAAATTGAATGCAGTACCTGTTTATAAGACTCACTTCTAAGAGGCAGAGTCAGTTTCTGTGCACCTGACGTTCCCTGATCAGACTGACTGTTTTAATCAGTCAGTTCAAACCACCTTTAAAAGCAGCAAAGCTGACTGTCCAAAGCAGGATATGGAAGCAATTTTTTGACACAGCAGTTCTCAAATCATAATGAGGGCAGGAATGAGATGGCCTCCTTAAAAGTTCCACCTCATTCCAATTCCAGAGATAGTCAAGCATGGCACTCTTGGAAATTCTTTAATCACTCCTTCATGATCACAGCACCATGACTGTATTGTCTATTGAAGCCATGTGTGTAGCCTACAATGTGATGCCATCAATCAACTTACTGTAAATATGAAAGAGTCTTGAGCTTCAACCCCCTTTACGTTGACAGTTTCCCACTTATGGCTTACACAGTAATAAAGATCCTGGTGAAGCTCTGTCTATAATGTGGGCATTCCTACCACTTTTGGTCTCTCTATAGGTCATGTATGGTTTTGAGGGCCTGCAATGTCCAACCATTCAGAAGAAAGTAGAAAAGTAAACCACAAAAGGTAGAAAAAAATTGCGAAAAAACTAAACTTTGGTGAAAATCTGATTGAGAGAGGGAGCAAATCGTTCATTCATCTGAAAAAGTTCTTTTTGAAGGACTTGCTCAGAAGGATTTTGCTTATCTTTCTCCATTTGTGTAGCACCATCGCGTTTCTCACGTGTTGTTGACTTTAGTTCTGTAGTGTTCTTCCTTCGTGGATTGACAGTAAAATAACATTTCAGTCAGAAGATCCAGTTCCTTTTTCACCTGGGCACACATTCCAGGCTGACACTTCGGTGCAGCAGTCACAGGAGGCATGCACTGTCAGACATACTGTCAATGCCCTGTGTACAACCTTAAAAATAATTTAACACACTATTGCTCCTTCAATGAAACCCAGCAAAATTATTCAGTTTTTTGCTGTTTGTGGGTCTTTCATATAGCTTCTGCATTTAATCAAGGTACAAGCAGTGGCTGCTTTTCAAAGGTTATTCCTTGGCTGTAAGGTATTTTGGGGGCATTCTGAGGATGTGGAAGGTGCTGTATAAGTACAACAGATTTCTTCTGTTTCTTTTTTTTAAAATGAGGTACATAGTCAACCCCCTTGTGTGAATTAATGCAATCTTCCTTTGTCTCATTTCCGTAGGTTTGAATGCAGCCACTGCATAGTGGGTGATCAGTGCGGGATCATAATGCATGGCAATGCGATTACATTCTGTGAGCCATATGGTCTACGAGAGCTGGTAAATTGCTTTTAAATGTGAAGTATTTTGAGAAAGTAAAGCAGATTGATTTATACTTTCTGCAGTGAGCTGTAACAGAAAGCTCCAGTGAGGCATTTTTTGATGTTCTTGTGGAAAAAGTTTATCTGTGTGTATATTCCTCATATATTACAATGCACTTAGTGGGATAAATTTGTCTATTTAAGCCCCAAAATTTAGCATTGCACAAGCAGCACACATCTAACTAGGCAGTTTAAGATGGGTCAAAACTGAGCCTCAGTCCTCTTTTCAGTGGTGTAGGTGAGCTCTTTTCACTGCTTTCTTGGAAATTCCCTGCATTCCAGCAGAGATAGATTGGGCTATTTTGCTTTGTTGGCAGCTGCCACATATTTGGTGGAAAGTTGAGGCAAAACTGGAGTGGGGACCTATCACAGCTGTCCGGAGCATTCTAAATCCTCCTAAAAATAATGCAGTCATGAACAATTTCTACCCTCACTCCCTTGAAGTCCATCCAAGGTATGGCCAGTGTGTTAAAGCATAAATTAATCAAGTAGTTTAAATCAGCTGCTTTGAATGCTCTTTAGCCTGTTTTTACATCTAATGCTGCACATCGCAGCACTCCCATCTTGGATGGTACATGAAGGAACCTCTTCTGAACCCTATTGGTAGTTCTCTGATATTTTAACTTTGTTCAAATCAAGATAAATCAATGAAATTAAATTAACATTGGCTGCAGACCTCTGAGGGAGAACATAATGGGGTACACAGCAGAGTGTTTTAACAACCTAAGTTCCCAGACCTCTCCAGTATATTAGGAGTGATGCAGTTCACAGACTAACAAAAGTCTACAGAAGGATTATATACAGTACATTCTAATTGCAGAGGCATTGCAAGAGTTGGGTGGGTGTCTGCTCCTGGAGAATTTGCATGTGACTTGCTAGAGGATAAACTAAATATGGATTTAACAGCCATCTGCAGAAATTCTGTTTAGCTGCAATAGTTTAATCCACTCTCCCATTGCAAGTACTAATCACCATTCTAAATGCACAGGAAATCTCCTTGCAGACGTGCAAGTAGAAGTGAGATGAATGAGAGCCTTAAAATGCTATTTGTTACTCAAAACATTACTATATTTGAAATTCTAACCAACCACCACCATATGATCTCTGTGAAGGGATGAATGGGGCCTGTATAAATAGTGCCATTAGAAGCAAATGGTGTGAAAGTTTCAGGATTGGGATCAGAATTCTTCAAACATCACATTCCTTGTCACATGAGTACAGTATAACATCAAAAGATAAAATTGACTTTTCTCATTCAATTCTCAATATGGATCTCAGACCATTTACCACTCCAACAGATTTATTTAGATTACCAGTAGTCCGATTTTGCCATGAAGAAAATGTTATAACCTTTCTTGAATAAAGCACTTTATCTAGAATCTAGGGAAAAGTAGCTTTCATCTCATTCCATTGAATAAAATGGCAATCTGCACAGGATAATCCTTGGGCAAGATTGCCACTGGGCTGTTGGATCATAGAACTTAAATTGCTTTCAAGAGGAAAGCTCACCTTTTCAATTATTAAGTAATAAAGTGTATTTCATTTTCATGAGCCTTGTATAGTATTTCTAGCATCTACAGGATGTCCCCCCTATGGATACTGATTAATAAATTGTTCCAAATGTACTTCCACATATCAGTGCAGTTTTCAAACGAACACATTCTGTAAGCTGATGCACACAGGGAGTAATTGTCAGGGACCTCCTATCTTCAAGGAGCTCTCTGGACTGAAGTATCCAGGGAATGATCCTCAGGGACATCTTTGGAATGCACACACAGTAGATGAGGCTAAGAGAATGCTTCAGACTATTGTACTCAGGGAATGATTTCAAGGACTTCTTTGAAGTTACCTCTCATAAGAAATTGAAGCAGGAGTAGGCCATTCAACTGCCCGCACCTGCTCTGCCTCTCATTGAGAATATGAATGATATTTCACCCCATGCCACTTTCCTGTGATTACTCATTATTCCTTGATTCCCCTAATATCCAAAACAAAAATCTATCTATCTCTGTCTTCAAAATATTTTCCAGCTGAGCCTCCACAGTCCTCTCCAGTGGAGAATTCCAAGGATTCATGACCTCCTCTTAAAGAAATTTCTTCTCATATCTGTCCTGAAAGTCTGACCCTTTGTTTTGAGATGGGGGCCACCAGTTCTAGTCACCCTTGCCAGGAAAAACATCATCCCTGCATTCATTCTGGAAAGCATCTTAAGAATGTTTCAATGAAATCACCTCCCATTCTTCTAAACTCGTGAGATATAAACCACAGTTTGCTTAATCTCCTCTCAAAGGACAACCATACCCCTCTCCATCCCCATCCCAGAAATTGTTCTGTGATCTTCACCACACCCTCTCTAATGCAAATATATCCTCTCCAAGATTTTTACATACATAAAAATATTTCCGATCCTGCCTCCCCAGTAGGATGCCTTTACTCCTCAGATCAAACCATCTTGCAATAAAGACTAATGTATTGTATGCCCTCCTAATTGCTTGCTGCACCTGCCTATTAACTTTCAGTGATTCATGTACAGATCTTTCTAAACAACAAAACTTTTCATTCTCTTACTATTTAAAAATACTGCAACATTCTATTTATTCTACCAATTTTTTCCTCATTACATTCTATCTGCCATGTCCTCACTCATTCACGTAGCCAGTTGTTACCCTTTGAAGCCTCTTTGAATACTCCTCAGAACCCATACTGCCAACCAACAATATTATCAAGAGGTGTGGATATGTTTACATTTGATCCCTCATCCACATCCTTCATATTAGATTGTGAATAGCTTGGTGTCTCAACACTGATCCCTGCAACACCCACTAGTCACAATCTTTCAATCTTAAAATTTCTTGCGTGTTCCTTCTCTCCATTTTCTTTCTTTTAACCAATCCTCAAACCATTCCAGTAGATTACCCCCAATCCTTGGGAAAGATTCTTGGGAATCTGAATGGAATGTCGATCCTTGGAGTTTTTTTGGAACAACATATCCAGGCACTATTTTTCAGCAAGGTGTTTGGAATGATGCACCCAGAGAATGAAATTGAGGGAATTCTTTAGAATAGAGTACAAAACAGTACCCCTTACTACTGTTCTGATTGTCCATCATGAAAGGAATTTCTCTTTTCATCTTGTGCCAGTGTTGTTCAGGTGCTTTGCAGTCTTGAGCATATTTATGCATTTTGGTATACAGTATAAGGTGGTAATTTCAGGATTACTACCTGTACCACGCACAAATGGCAGCAAGAACATAAAGATCTGGCAGTTAAATGCTGGCTGAGTGACTGGTGTAGGGGGCAGGGCTTCAGATTTCTGGACCATTGGGATCTCTTTTGGGGGAGGCATGACCTATTCACTAAGGATGGGTTGCACCTAAACTCCATGGGGTCCAATGTCCTGGCGGGGATGTTTAACTTAGCTGTTGGGGAGGGTTTAAACTAATCTGGCAGGGGGATAGTAACCTAGATGTCAGGTCACAAGATCTTAAGGAAAGGAAAGAGGTTTATAGAGAAGAGACCAATTCAGTATGCAGTGAGGATGGCAGGAAAGACAGGCAAGCGAGGAGTCAGGATAACTTGCCAAACAGAAGCACAACAAACCAGGATGTTAGAGTGCAGGATGTTAGGATAGGTAGTGAGGATGGTAAGGACAGGCAGGTGCAAAGTCAAGAAAATTTGTCAAATAGTAGAAGTACAAAAAAATCAATGGCTGATACTAGACTAAATGTGTTATATCTAAATGCACGTAGCATCAGGAATAAAGTAGACGAGTTAGTGGCACAGCTACAGATTAAGAAATATGACATTGTGGCAATCACCGAGTCATGGCTTTATGACGGATGTGATTGGGAACTAAACGTCCAGGGGTACACAGTGTATAGGAAGGATAGGCGGGCAGGCAG
>JAUZTB010000063.1:19385890-19398275 GCA_034780895.1 Rhynchobatus australiae
CAAATCACTTTTTCTTGCTCTGTGTAAGTATAGTGGAACTGCAAGTCATTAGTTATGACATTAAAAAAAACATTCATAGAAGAAAACAAGTACATATTTTTCCAGTTAAGTGGTCATTTACATGACCATTTTCTTGATGCTTTTACAGCTACATTGTTCACAAAACAAAATAAATATTGACATAGCTGCACAATCACACTAGATTAAATAGAGACTTCATGTAAAAGGCTTCAATTGTACACTTTTGCTTTTAGTTCACCAGGCTTTTCTTGGATCTTCTTAGACTATGGCAAGATTATATATCTGCTGTGGAAAATAATTTGGTCATGGGATCATAAACTTTGTTTCTACAACGCACAACTAAATTGAAATTATGATAATACCTACACAGCTGCTTAATCAAAGTCACCTTAATATCATAAAGGTACCAGGTCACCAGTGCCTTGACACAAATGGGACCAGCCAGTAATTTATGTATGTAATTTGAAAGCCATGTGTGGGATTCTTAAAATGAAGATGCAAATTTTTCATGGCTGACATGAAATTTTTAAGGTTTTAAATAAAACTTTTCCAAGTAAGCCTACAGAGGTATTTTTCAATTTTTAAGCAATAAGCAAAAATTCACACCCTAAACACATGCAATTCCTACAATGCTGTTTTACACCAAAAATTATGCTTACATGTAGTAAAGGAGTTTCCACAACTTCTTGCAATTTTGCAATCTGTTCTTTGCAACCACCCACATCACTGTAGGTCACATCTGGCTTTTCTTCCACCTAAAACAGCATTGCAAAATTAGTTACTTAAAAGAATTCAAACTTAAGAGCATAAATACTGATTTAAAAAAATCTTTCTCCGTGATACCATAGACAAGTAAAATCATTACTCCACACAACTCTGAAATACCATTAATAAAGCACTTTCAGTATACTGAAAGCAGTTACAAATTTGATCTGCCAGCCATAAGCCAAACTACATGTTTAATGGAAACAGTTAACAGAAATACTTTTACTAGTTACATGTGCCCCTAAAATCCACATGCTCAACAGTTTCAGTCTGATTCCAAACCCAAGTTATTTAATCACACATTGATTACAGAATCAAAAAGTGCAACACTAAGAGTAAAGGACATGGAATTGGGCTGCCCCCAGAACATGCTATGCAAAAGATGCATTTCACTGTGTGTTTTGATGTACACGTGACTAATAAAGATATCTTGCTTTGAAAAATGAACGTAACCCATTTTTTTCTATCTGTCCCGACAACTGCAAACAGTCCCAACAACTATTTTGTTAAGGCACTTTTAAACCAACAATGCAGTTAATATTCTCACACAAGATTTTACTAGTGGAACTCAAAGCTTGTAATTTAATCAATGATAATCACTAAAACACCACTGAAATATTATCCATTCCACTTCAAATCATAACCTGCATCAAAACAAAAAAAAGTTTCATCTCGCTTGTCTTGAAAATTGCTGTTCCATCTCATTTACTCAAATTGCAAGTGGCTTGGAACTCTTGTTTGAACATATCTGATCAGCCGATTCTTTCATTTCAAAAATCTTGTGTTCAGACTCCTATGAACTCAACCCTCCCTGACTATCCTCAGCTCTACAAGTTGCTGTGAACTCAGTGTTCCTTTAACTGTGGACTCTGTCCATCACTAGCTTCAAAAAGCATGACAACTCCTCTCAGCAGATTATATCCTTTCTGGAATTTACACAAACATTACATCTCTCTACTCTCTTCCGACCATGCTTGGATAAAGATAAACTTATCCAACTTTAAATAAATTTACCTTATCTAAACTATTATCTTCTCTTTGTGTTGACATCAGCTAAATAATACCCCTGAGATGCACCTTGGGATGTTTAACCACAGTAAATGCACTATATAAATACAACTTGTTGCTATTGCATTTACCTGCATCATGGTAACAGTAGGATCAATCTTTGGTGGCAGTGGAATATGTATCTGGTACTTGTTTCGATCCACACTGTAATATTTAAAACAATATTTTAAAGTACATCTCAGTTTGCAGTAAAATCATATCTAATTGTATTAAATATTAATATAATAACTTGATGAATTCATAGGTCTGAGAAGGCCTTAAATTTGAGTAATTGTAGTGATTTAAATTCTGTAATTTACTCAAAAACCAAAACATAATTAGTGATCAGCAGCTAGCATGCAAGAAAATTAAAGGTTAGGTTCATACCCAACTCTCATCCCTTCTTCAATATCAGTGGGAGCCACTTGGTCACTTAAGTCAACCACAAATTTTGCAAACTGCTTCACATTAATGATGTACTTGGGATCTTCAGAATCTGCATTTATGATCTTTGTACATCTGCAAAAAGAAAAAAATGCAATCATAGTTATCTTTTAAATAAGCTTCACTCAGTGTCAATGTGTAATCATAGACTTGTATTTGTATTAGTGGCAATGCCATACTTTACTGATCTCATTAAAAAGCATCAAAATACAGCTTCAGAAATATAGAAATGTGAAAAATCATTTGTCCCTTTTGCAAGGCAAATCAGGTAAAATTAAGACAATTAAATTAAAGGTCAACATTAGAAACTTCTGTTTACCAGACATAGCTATAGTGCATTATATCTGAACTAGCAAAACTCAAATTTTTTAGAAGTCAGTAAGCTCCATGAAATTCAATAAAATGCAAAGTGCCTTTATTAAATGCAATTTGCGGTTTAATACTCAAATATACAGATTCAAATGGATGAGTGATTTTTATAATATAACAAAGTCACATCAATTTCATCAGCTAGTCTCCACCCTGACTTCCTATCCATGTCAGCAATAGTAAAAATGTGGGTTCAAGAAATGGAGGTTCTAAATTGCATTTTATCTATATGGTTATTAGTCAGAGCTTGCTGTATGTGTATTGGCTCCTGCTTTCCCTATATTACAACATTAGCTACATTTCAAAATTATTTCGTTAGTTGTAAAGTTTTCTGGATATATTGAAACAGATTTAGGAAATTACAATGACAAAGAAGGGCACCACCCTTACCATCAAGTCCAAGCTAGCCTTGTCAAGCCATCCAGTCAGTCCCTCCCCCTGCTTTTTACTTATAGAGGTCCATAAGGGAATGCTGCCAACTGGCATATTCCAGGCTTCAGAACTATGTGCTGAGGGATACACTGAAGCTTGGTACAGCCAATGCAAAGGCTCTGTGGGAAAGGACCACAGGCTGGGCTCCTTCCCCTACCACACATGGAGGGACTGAGTCAGGTAGGGAAGCCCCTCAAACACTGAAATGGTACATCACCCCAGGGGGCACATGAGTGGCAATGGTGCTATGGTTTAAAAAAATAAGTTAACACTACTGAATGTATTGACCATGAATGTGAAAGTTTTGTAATGTTTATTCTTTTGTGTATTTATTTATTATGAATAAAATTTTTGAAATAAAAGATATAATTGTTCTTCCTTGATGGAGATAGGAAACCTCATAAATCCTGATTTTATGGCTTTTCAAGTGCTCATCCAGGTAATTTTTAAAATGTGATAAGGCTTTCCCTTCACTAACCTTTCAGTTAATTAACTGCAGATGCTGATTAATATTTCTTCCCTTAACATTTCTGTAGACCTCACACTAATTAATTTAAATCTATGTCCCCTATTTACCAATCTCTCCTAAGGAGAATAGTTTCTTACTACTTACCCTGCCTCAGACTCTTAACTATTTTATAACAATCAATTAAACTGCTTTTCTTTTGTTCCAGTTAAATTAAAGATATACTCAAATTATAGTTTCGGGTATGACAAGGGGGGAGAACAAAAAAAGAGAGATTAAGTATACAAGAGACACAAGCTCCTTCTCCAGTGCGAGCTAGAATATTTCAGACTTCATACCTTGCAACCTGCAAAGGTTGCTCACTCTGAAGAGTCTGTTTGTCTGCTGCTAGGTCCCACAATGCTGGAGGAGCCAGACCAGTGTCAGACTCCTTGATACCTACACAAAAGAATGCAGTTCTTAAAAATGTATCAAACTGCCATGATAAACAAAGTAAAATGATACAACAAAGTGACATTAAACTAATTCTCAGAAATGTGATTTAAAATTATATTACATTTTATGCACGATTTCATTCCAGATATGCAAATTGAGAACTTAAGGAGGAAATCCTTTATGTGACCTTCGTTATTGACTGACCCCATCTTGAATTTGTATTGTACCTTTCATGACCTGGGGTCAGCTCAAAGCAATTTTATGGTCTATGAAGTACTTTGAACTGCAGACTCTGTGGTAATGTATGGAATGTTTCAACTGATTTGCATGCAACCAATTCCCACAAAAAGCCATGTGCTAATGGCATTCTAATACATTTCAGAGATTTAGATTGTCGAGTCAACATGGGCCAGGTCAACAGGGTAAACTCTCTTGTTTTTTTGCAATAGTGCCACGAGATCTTTTATGTCCAACTGAGAGAACAAATGCAGTCTTGATTTAACAGGTCATCCAACTATTGGACTGAAGCCAGCATAGCTTTTTGTGCTCAACACATGAAAATATTAAAAGTTTGATGATCCTCTTGTAAGAGAAAAGTAGACTGATTATAAGCTTTTTGGCTGTAGGCTTAGAGCAGTTTATTTTTTATGAGGTTGCTCAAGTGTTTTGAGGGATCTCATAAAACATAATCCTTAACCCAGGACCTTGTATAGCTGGCTCAAGTTACAAAACCATTTTAAAATAAAAAAGTTTATTTAATTTTACTGAACTGTTTGTGATTTGTCTATCAAGTCAGTCCAAATCCACAGCAGAAAACAAATACATTTTTGTATATGCCAGTATCTTGCACCAAATACATTGACAATAGTTGCCTGCAACAGAAACTTTATTTAAATGTACCAGTCAATTCGTTAATTTTCTTGAGAAGCTGTTGGATATCATCCTCCACCTGCTTGATCTGTCTGGAATAGGTACTCTGACCCTACAAGAGAAGAAAATGTAATGCAGCAGTCTTATCATGCTTTGTTACAAAGACGCTAAAATGAGATGAACTTAACGGCCAATTACATCAGACACCTTGGTATACTGTGCCATTCACTCCATTAGAAAAATCAAACAATTTAGCATTTCTAATGATTTGAGGAACACAACAGCCCTACACTCATATCTAGAGACAGACTATACCCAAGTGGTTAGAAACAGAGAGGTATGTACAAGATTTTTTTCCGCTGATTAAGTCACTCAAATAACTAAATTTGCATTGTACAGATACTACATTCTGTAGCTCTGTATAACTTATCAGTTGCTGGCATCCCAGAAATACCCAGAACTGAATGCCAAAGCGTTACAAGTGTGCGTTACTGATAGGAATGGTCATAGTCTTTGAGTTAGAATACACATTGTGCAGGCAATATGTCCAGCGTGTGCAAGTCAACAAGTATAAAAGTGCCATCCTTCTTCTTGGGCAGTCGCTCAGGATCATGAGTGGCTTGCTTCCAGTCCGGTTCTGCGGATTTCGAGATGGCTAAAAAAGACAATGCAACTCCCACAAACGCTGCCAAAGGAGCTGCTTGATAGGGGCAGATAACCTGATAGTTTGAGAGGTGGTGGACATATTTTGGTTTTTTTTACACTGGGTTTCTGTGTGCTCAAGATGAATGGTCTCAGATTTCCTCAATGCCATCCAAATGTCTTCTTCATTTTGAATGGTCATGGATTCCAATGTGCAAGTGGGAATGTTATATTTTTTCAAGGAAGGTTTGTGAACATGTTTGACAGACCTTGGAATATTATCTATTTTGGGAATTTCGTGTTGGGCATGCAAACTGAGTGTAATTGGACTCAACGCTAGGGATTTTGGTCTGGGAGAGGAAGCTGATATTAAATATCTTGCAAATAGAATTAAATATCTTTCAAATGGATTTAAAGATTCTCCAGCATCACACTGGTGGTATTACTCCAGTATCGGGAAGTGCAAGCTGTAAGTAGCCCATGTCTCAGAAGCATGTGAAGGACAAAAGTCATTGCTGAGCAGCAGACCAGGAGCCTGCTAACATACTTTGCCTCAGGCAACCAAAGAGTGTCCTGGCACATTGAGGAAGATGTTGAATTTCATCATTTACATCTGCCTTTGTTGAAAGGTTGCTCCTGAACTATTGGAAGTGGTTCATCTTTTCTACGGTCTCAACAGCAAGATCAAAAATCATAGGCCACAGAATATTAGCGTAACACTTACATAAGTCTTCAGGAGGGCAATATCCCCTTCATCGAGTGCTGCAGTTCAACGAAGAAAAAGCATAATTAAAAATGAAAGTCATTATTTGCAATTAAAAATCACTAGATTGATCACTATATTAACAAACAGCAATTTCAGTGCTATATACAACTCTATTTCTAAAATTAAACCCCCCGAGAAAAATAACTCAGCACTTAAACTTAGTTCAGCCCATGAACTCAGGGAACTCTCAGTTGGAAATGGTAAAGAAAGTAGACAAGAGAGGTAGGTTCAGGCCTCTATGGTGAAGAAGATTACAAAGCCAGGCTGGGGGGAGGCTACAGCGGGACATGAAATAAGGATTCTATTGAAAAACAAAATCAAGGCTTTGCTGACTTTGATGAGAACAAGGCATATGGTATAGGTGTTGGGTGGCTGAGACTTGGGGTGAACTTTGGTACAGTTGGCAGAATATGGATTAACCTCATTCACACAGGATAGAATAAGGTTGGCTAGAAGTGGGTTAGAATAGTACTTGACAGATGTACAAAGGAGTGGATAAATATCTCAGAGGTAGAGAAGGTGTTACAAAGTGGAAACAGGAAGACTCAGTAATTTTCAGGTATGAAACTAATCTCAATAAAGTCAAATACAATATCAAGAAAGTCAATAGCTTTGATCTTCCAAATATTGTTAATGGAAATTTCTGCTCATCTAGTATTGGATGTCAAAAAATAGGCTGACATTTCAAGACAGTAAGGAACTGAGAGGTTGAACCTAATGTTGTTAAGGTATATGTGAAAATTAATGCCATGTTTTTGTTTGATATCATCCAGAGCAACACTTAAGTAGGAGGGGCGAAGGAACAATCACTGATGACTACTATAGGCAATGGTGCAAACACAGCCATTCCAACTGATTCTAACTCTTTCACTTGACTGATCAGAATGGCACTTGATGGTCCACAAATTGACAACAGTGGAGATTCATGGAGAAAGATTATGAACAACTGTGTCAAAGACTGCAGATAGGTCAAGGACGGTAATTATCTTTGTTACAATCATAAAGACTGACAGAAATGACTGATAAGACTTTTTTTAGTACTGCAGCAAGAAAGGAAACCTGATAAGAAAGTCAAATAAGGACATTCCGGTAAAATGTGCACAATAGAAAGCTACATCACCTTCTTGGACTTTGAGGAGAGCCATTAGTAAAAATCAGCTAAATACAGGGACTAGGAAGGGAATTTTTTTTTATTCACAAAATATGGACATTGTTGGGTGGTGCAATCTGAGCTCATGCTTCCAAATTAATAATCCAGGGCACTCACCCAGTCACAATCTCTATCATTTCTGATGAAAGATTATCAACTCAAAACATTAACTGTTTCTCTCCCTAAGCATATTGTGTGACCTGCTGAGTATTTCCAGCATCTGCAGTATTTGCCACTGTATCCCTTGGATAATTGGGAGTTTATTGGGATAATGGCGTAGATAACAGACCAAATGGGTTTCCAGAGGGTACATGTCAAAACAGAGGAGAATTTAAATAAAATTGAGAGTTTGGGAGCAGGGATGGGGAGACCCTAAAGAATCTGTAACTTGTTAAGCTGTGGTAAGGGAGGGAAGTAGTACAACTAGCTGACCAGACTATTTCAATTTTATTGAAAAATAATGCCCCAAGATATTTGTTGGAGATGAGAATGGAGGAGACAAAGAGCAAGGCAACTTGTATTAGAGCAAAAACAATGGAATTCTCTTTTCATTCCAGGTAGCAGTGAATTTCAAAACCATTGATTTATATTTCTGACGTGTACCCCTATTGAAATATGGGGAAACATGTTGGGTTGTGGGCAAAGGCCAAATATTTAAACAGTGAGGTGGGCGTGAGGCCAAAATGTTGCTGCTAGCACCGAGAGACATCCCTTCCGAGTGAACCTTCAGGGACTGCGGCAGAGCCCAACCCGAGCTCCGGGCCCACTCCTGCCGCAGCACCAGCTCTCCCACCGGATAGTCTCCGAGAACCCATCCCTCACCTCGGATCGGCTTCTCCTCCTCTTTGGATTCCTCTTTGGCCTTCCGCTGGTCGCTTCCGAGGTAATCCGGCATGACGGAGGCAGAAAGAAATCACTCTCCACCTTCAGCGTTACACAGCACTTCAGCGAGACCCACCTCCCAGCAGCCACCACGCCGGAAAACAGACCCACCTCCCAGCATCCTCCACTCCAAAGGCCAGACCCACCTCCCAGCAGCCACTGAGATGAGGGTTGCTCCCCGCCATCTGAGGTAATGTGATCCAGCGTCGCTATTCTGGTCAAGAGCAACGTGTTCCTGAGGGAGGCAGCATCTGTGGGTTAATGACCTTCCTCCCTTCACAGACATAGCGTGACTTGCCAAGTATCCTGAGGTGTTTTTTTTGCTTAGTTCAGCTTACTACAATTCTCAAGATGTTGAGAAGTGCCTTTCCTATCTGAGCACCAATTGATGCTATTATTAATTATGCTCGATCATAGAAATTTATTCTATTGTAGGAAAAGTTCCTTTAATTTTTCCATAAATCATTACTCCATTTAATCTATTTGCCGTACATTAGTAGAAGTAGCCTTTATATTTAGTGTCTTACCTAATGCACTTCCAGAAATAGAATTTCACTCTAGCTTCCCCGGTGCCTCTAAATCTTAATCTTGACTTCCTCTCCTTTGGTTTTACCATTCCATGTGTGTACTGATACATTGTCAGACTACTTATCCAATTTTAGATGAACCATGTATTAAACTCTCACAGTTTAACAGTGGGAACAACCAAACAGTAGACTTTGATCATGCCACAAGATGTCCGTGTCTTGCCCGCAGATGGTGCTTGGATATGTATAAATTCAGAAGCTGAGCTCCAATCATCATTGACACATTCACTAAAACAAGTGAAGAATGGGTTTATACTTAGGACAAAGAACCTCTCCCAACCTGCACAATAACACTGACCATAAAAGTTCAGGATGAGGTGATAGAAAATGTGGACCACTTTCCATTATCTTAGAAATCACTTTTCAATGAAGGCTGGCATTGTTGATTAAATTCATCATTGCCTTCAGCGTGACAGCACAGCCTTTGGCCATCTAAGGAGAAGTGTTTGAAAATCAAGGCCTCAAATCTGACATTCATGGACAACAGTGACCCCTGCTCTTCTGTACATTTCTGAGACAAGGACTACCTACAGCTGGCACCTTGAAACACTAGAGAGATACCACTAAAGCAGCCTCTGCATATCCTCAAATTCACTGCTAGCTGCAAACCAACATCAGGTCCTTTCCCAGGCAAACATCCCAAGTTTTGAGTGTGATTTAGACTCAGTCAGTTCTGATTGGTAGGTCACAACTTCTGCATGCCTGACACCAAACTCCTAAAGCAGACACTTTACTCCAAGCTCCATCATGACAAGACATTACCAGGTGGACAGAGGAAATAATAACAGGAACAAAGGCAAGCAGAAAATAGGGCCAATGTACATGCTCTGGTTATCATAATACTCAATTCTACAGATCTGGAATGGTATTTACAGATTGTAGGGTAGCAAATGTGACCCTACTATCATTAGAAAGGAGGGAATTACTGTCCTGTTAGCCTGATATTATACTTATTGGACAGCTGGAGGATGTGATATAAAGGATGTGATATAAGACACTCATGATTGAGCAGAATCATCATGGATGCAGTTGCTACAGAGAAGGTGCAGCAAAGTGTCATCAAAATGATTTCTGAAATGGAGGGTCACGTGTGGAGAGATTGACTCTGTCAGGTCTCCATTCTCTAGGAGACACAATCTTATTGAAATAAATAAAACACTTAGCCAGTTCAACTAGGTACAACTGTGAGATTGTGTCCCCTGAGTACAGAACAAGGGATCTGTCAAAATAAAAGCTAGGCAATTTACAAGTGAAGTGGGGAGACATGTCTTCACTCAGCCAGTGGCAGAGCTTTGGATTTTTCTACTTCAGAGAGCTGTGGGGTTCAGTCACTAATCGCATTCAAAATAGATCAATTACATCTCTTGATATTAAAAAAAAACAGATTTGGGCTAGAACAGGAAAATGATGTTGAGGCGAAAGATTAGTCATCAGTTGAATGGTGGAGAAGGCTCAAGGATCTGAATGGAGTATGTTCCTATTTCTTATGTTCTTAGCATTCAAGGATTTTCTTAAAATCTCTTGGAAAAGTATACCATCTTCAGTGGCTCATGGGAATCCCTAGCCATGAATGCTCAAAGGGAACACTCATGATAGCTTTGTGAAGCTTAAGTCCCTGTATTGGGAGCATGTAGAAACTCATTGTAAATGGTGGAAGGAATGTGATCTCTCAGCCTACCCAGCTGCTTCCTGTCCTAGCTTTGGCAGAGTCCAGGGGTTCACCTCAGATACACAGAGCTGGAGTGGAATCAAGGCAACTGAGACTCCCATGAAGTATACCCATCTTGTCTCGAGGTTAGGCTCATTCACTGCTGATGTGTACAACAGTCTTGTCATCCCAGAGCTCAATTCTCTCTTGGCTGGTCCCGCACCTTCCCCCCCACCCAGGCAGCAGGTCATCCCATACTCTGCTGCCCCACTGCTTTCTTTCAGTTGGTGGATTTTTAGAGTCCTTGCTCATTCCCTTTGTCCCATCAGCCACTGAAGACCTTGAATTCTCTCTGCAGAAACCCCACCGCTGCACAAACTCTACGTCTCCTCATCGGACACCAACTTCTTGTGCTTGCTGTCAAATTGTACAGTAAAAGTGCCCTGGAACATATGATATAGATGCAAGCTGTGATGTAACTGTACTACCTCAATGCACTCTGTACTAACTCAACGTAACTGCACTGTGTAATGAATTGACCTGTACGATCGGTATGTAAGACAAGTTTTTTACTGTACCTCGGTACAAGTGACAATAATAAACCAGTGCCAATACCAAATGCAATTGTAACGGGTGTAGTCATCCGCTCCCCCCACCCACTTGCTGCCCGGAACGCTCTTTGCGTCCTCTAAATTCCACAGGCCGATTAACCTCCTGCACAGGGAGGCGGGCCGTCCTCCGGAAGTGTTGTGGTGAGAGCAGCCGGCCGGTTCATGTGGTGGTGGTAGCGGCGGTGCTGGGGACCGTCGGCGCTGTTGTGGAGCCTGGGCCGGAGCGCTGCCCAGTGGGTCGGTGGGTTTCCAGTTCTGTGAATGGTGAGCGGCCAGTGACCCGATCATGCTGTGTGAGGCGCCGGAGGGTCTGGCCTCTGCTGTCTTCAAGCCCCTGGCAGGTAAGAGTCTGCGCAGCGCCTGGGAGGGAAGCTCCGCTCCTGTCGGTCTGCCCCGGCCCGAGTTCCCGGTCTGAGCCCCCGGCCCCGCTCCGCTAACGCCGATTTACCCAGGGGTTCGGCGACACAGTTGCTTAGGGTAAGGCTGGCAGGGCACTCCTGCCCCTGAGCACCGTTGCCCTGGGTCGCTGGATTCACAGCGCCTTCACTCTTAATGTCTTAACAACTGAATGTGATTTCATGGCGTGATTTTTCTCCACCTTCGTGAGGTTTGAGCAGTATATTTTGCAATGTTGAGACGTATAAGATTCTGAGAGGGTCTGGATTGATGTAGAGAGGCGGTTTCGTGCTCGTGAATTTACAACTGATTAAGTGAGGTGTGCAGGAGGAGGGGTGTATTGTTTTAGAATCTCATCTAATACTAAGATGAGAAATTTCTTTACACAGTCTTTGAAATCCTCTACCTCGGAGGGCTGTTGAGTATGCTCAGTGGCTGAGTAGATTCGTGGCTGAGATCAGTTTTATTTTTGAGTTGCAAGTAAATTAGGATATGGAAATTCGGCAGGAAAACGGATGAAGTGCAGGAATAACTGAGATCTAATCGAATAGTGAAGCAAACTTTTATGTTCTTGATAGCCTCCAAGCAGGATGCAGATTCAGAAGCCAATGATCGGTAATCTGCAGATTAATGAAACAAAATATTGTTTGCTGTCAAAATGACACATAAGGAATGAAGAACACCTTTTACTGTAGATATTTTAAGAATTTCAGGGATAAGTGCAATTCAAATGATGAAGAGTTTTGATAATTCATGAGCATACTAAATACATTGATTAACTTTAACAGAATTGGAATCCTTTGGTTGTATAATCAATGTGGATTAGTTTGAAGTTCAGTAATAGCAATTCAGGT
>JAUZTB010000063.1:19409113-19419253 GCA_034780895.1 Rhynchobatus australiae
ATTTATTCAGTTGTAGCAAAATTGAACTGTCACAATTTTTAATGTCTTAAATTGCATCTAATGAATTAAAAATTCCACACTTGACAGTTGAGTTCCAATTTGATAAAGTTGGCCTATAACAATAGTTTCCAACTTGTTCAATGTATTTTGTCATTGTAGTGCCTGGTGTTGATCTATTTCTGATGTTTAAAAAAAATAGAATAGCTTCAATATGCTTGGTTAAATAGCTCATAAATTACAATGTATTAGTTAGTTGGATTCATCTATGTATAATTTTATCATGTGGCCATAATGCTCATTTGCCATTTCAAATCCAGGTTCAGTGTTTTCTGAACCCTGCCCACGTTAGACAGAGGTTTCTCATGTATGCTTAATTCAATGTATTTTTTTAAAAATTGTTCAAGTGGACATTACTGAAAACTTCATTTTTATTTGTTTTGTAGTTTGTAAGATTTTATCTTGCATTGCGTTTCCTTGACATTTAATTATGAAAAATACAAATGTTATTCTTAGGTGGTCTAAAAAGAAACCTGTCCCAAAGTTGGGCAATTTGGATTCTTCCATTGAAGAAATCGATGCATTTTATTCATTCTGGTAAGTTTGTTTGTTTCCCAATGGCTTGTATTTCTGATGTCTTTATTCAAAAGAACATATTCTATTACAATTTATAGAGTGTCTTTTAAGTGCCAGACTGTCTCATTTTAAATTATTTTATCAGATGGAATAAGGATGTTAAAAGGAGGATTTCACAAGGGAGTCCCAACAGCATAAGCTGTAAGTGGCTGAAAAATGCACCATCAATGATGGGAGAATTGGATGTCCAGAAATCCTCCCTTGGGTGAATTTTCTTTATTTATTCACAGGAAGTGAGCATTGATCACATACCCAGGATTTTATTATCCCTTAATAACTGGCTTTGAGCTGAGCAGCTTGAAAGGATATCTTAACGAGCAGTTAAAAGTCAACCATTTAATAGATTTAAAATTCAAGGGATTATTTGTAAATTATTGACCCAGGCAGGAAGGAAATTGGCTGAGTAAGCAGAGTAATGATGGTGAACACAAGCATCAGTTATTAGATGTGTTTGTGGTCTCAACTATTTGTTTTTAATTAAGACTTGCTTAATGGAATAGAGAGTTCAGTATTCAGCTTAACTGATGACACAAAATATAGGCTTTCCCTGAAGGAATGAAATTTTTATGACAGTCATTTCTTGCTTGCTATTACTAGTGCTTGCTTTTTATTACAGATATATATAAAGTCACCAACTATCATGGTGGGAATTGAACTTGTATCCCTTGACCATTAGTCCAGTCCTCAGGATTGCTTGTCCAGTAACTTGACCATTTTGGCATCTAACCCATAGGTGGCAGCCTTGTAACTTAACCACTTAATTTGACTTCCACTAATCCACAGACATTGCATTGGTCCACCTTTCTCAGTTAGAAATATGGTGAGATTATTTTTTGTAGTGTTATCAGTTTTGCCACTTGAACTTTGATGTTGCAGAATATGAGTTAGTAGATTCATTAAGACATTGTTTGCTCTAGGACAATTTGAGCCTTGAAAAATCCTCTTGCATCTGAGTACACATTTCTTGCTCTCTGGCCTCTGCCCTTTGGTGCTATTGATGGCACTTTGTTTGCAATCTGAATGCTGAATTTTCTCAATTTCTTCATTAGTGGTGAAACTTTAGGGTGGCATAAAATCATGTAAAGCATTATGTGTGTTCAAGTTATTTTCTTATTTATGTTACATGTTTTATCATAGAAAAATACAACTTGGAGGCGTTGCAGCCCATCCAATTTATGACAGCTGTTTTGAATACAAATTAGTTAGCAAAGCACCCTCATTTGTTCTCCATAGCCAGCAATGTTTTTCTTCATCTAATTATTCAATTTTTTTGAAAGACCTATTGCATCTGTAACCAGCACTGTAAAGCAATTCCTAACCTAGATGTTGTAGTTTTTTTGTAGAAAAATCTTTTACATATTGCCTCTGGTACTTTTGCCAATAATCTTAAATCTTATACCCTTTCATTTCTAGCCTTAAGCCACTGGAAACGGTCACTCTTTAATTGCTCAATCTAAACCCTTCTGATGTAGTACCTTTCTATCAAAACTGCTTTTGACTCTCTAGGACCATTATACTAAATCCCTACAGTAGATTCCTCCCCAAAGCCTTTGATTGTTTCCAAAATCCTGACAAAGTAACAGATGCTTCTGCGTGATGTTTTATAAATGGTGGCAGCTACTTGAGTAATGAGTTCACCTGATCATTATATGCTGATCACACAATCACAGCTTTGATTTGTAGTGTGACATCATGCTATTGCACAATATTCAAAGGATGACATTTTACACTTAGTTAATTAATGTGAAAATTAGCAAAATCAAAAGTGACCCAAAAATAGTAAGTTTGCATGTTTTTTTTACACAGACTCGAAGATAATTTATTTCATTGGAATTGGCAGAAATTAAAAATGCATACATTTCTATTGTTCCATTGATTCTTCTTTAGCTGGGATCCATTTTAAAATGTTTAGTACAGGCCATCCCCAGTAATCAACAGGTTCCATTTTTACAGACAACCAAAGGCTAATTTTGTTCATAAGTCAGAAAATAACAAAATTCACTTAATATGGCTACTATATCTCCACAGTATTGTATTAAATGGCATCAAAAGCACATAAATCTGATAAGAAAGATCAATTGCTAAAAGTCAAGAGAGAAAAGAACATAGTTCTGCATATCAGACTTTGGAATTTTGTGAGAGCTCATACACATGTAGGGATGTCCATGAGTTAGGTGTTTGTTTCCTGGTGACGGCCTATACATGATTGAGAAACTGAATACTATTGTATTTTGGGGTAAAGCTTATTCCTTTAAGAGATTTAATAGCTTTAAATATGTTATATTGAATTTGTTGTATCCTAAATATTTAAAATGCAGGAAATAGGCAAATTTTCCTCCTAAATTTTGGAAAAATTAATTCCCCAAAAACTGCAAATTTTTCCTTCCTAGGAGAAATTTACTACTATAACTATAGCTCTTGTGTGAGAATTTTTCAGATTCTGAAATATTGTTTTTCTTTTGGTTTGAACTGTGTTATTATAGGGTTAAGATTACAAGATATTGCATTTCCTTTCCTCATGCCAACTGAAAGAATTTTCTCTGTGATATAGCACGCTAGTCAATACGGTGTGTAGCATACTTGTCTTCCAGTGAGTAATGTATTTTCAAGCAACAGAATATAATCTGGGTGGTGATTCTGTGCAGTATTCGGGGACTGTTCTCCTGTTCTTTGGACCTGGTGTTAGACTTCTGCTGATTGGTTGGTTTGTTGCTAAAGCTTCCACAACACCAGTATTGTTCAGAGAAGAATATCATCCTGACTAATGCCCCTCCTGGGACTTTGTTATATGTAAACAGACTTGACTTTGCCAATGTGATAGTGACTGCACCTAATGAAGTAATACAAAAATTGTGCAATGTTTTTCGACATCCTGAGGCTATATGTCTTATTATTGGAGTACATGTGTAAGTTTTGGTCTCCTTACCTAATGAAGGATGTACTTGCTTTGGAGCCTGTGTACTGAATTCACTAAACTAAGAGAAATGATTGCAGGGTGACCACGATTGGAAACTCTGTATTCTCAGTTATTTCTCATTCCAAGGGAAGAGTTGGGGTAACATTGTTAATCAAGGAACATAAGTGTGTGGTAAGTACTGGTACAGATGTAGTGGATCGTGATGAAGAATTGGTTATGTGTAAATAAAGCATAGAAGGGGAAAGAAGACATGGGAGTGAGTAATCTATAGTCTCCAAAGTGTTACACCTCAATAAGACAAAGCATAAATGGGGAGCTATGAAAGGAAGGAACTGCAATTATTTTGGGTGGTTTAATCCTGCATATTGGACTAATCAAATTAGGAAGGGTGCTGTGGAAGAGGAAATTATGAAGTGCATCAGGGCTTGCTTTTTAGAGCAATATATTACAGACCCCAGCTGGGAACAGACTCTTTTAGATTTGGTCATAAGTAAAGACTTAGGATTAAGAGATCTTGTAGCCGATCCCCTAGGGAGTTGTGATCACAGCATGGTAAAATTGCAGATAAAATTTGAGGGTGAATGCTTCTAGCCCAAAAGCAGAGTCCTCCACTGAAGAGCAATTTCAGAGTACGAAAGAAAAGTTGCCTAGGGTGGACTGGGAAAATAGGTTAAAGGAAAGGCCAGAAGATGTGCAATGACGACAGATAATTTCAACCAATACTTTGCATCAGTCTTCATGATGGAGGACACTGCAAGTATCTCGAAGATAAAAGGCGGGCTAGTTTCAAATAGCATGGAAGAGCTTGAAACACTCCCTATCACAAGGAACAAGTATTGGAAAAGCTAATGACCTGTATCCAAGGGTATTAAAAGAAGTGGCTGCAGAGATAGTAGGGCCAATGGTCAGTTTCTGAAAAATGAGTTCTCAGAGGATATTGGCAGATTAGAAAGTGGCAAAGATAACTCCTTTGTTCAAGAAAGGGGGAGACCTGAAATGGGAAACTATAGGACAGTTGGCTGAACATTTATTGGTAAGATGATGGAGTCTATAATAAAGGAAGAAATAGCTAGTCAGTTAGAGAAACCTAATGCAATCAAACCAAGTCAATCTCATTTTACTCAGGGGAAATCGTGTTTAATAATGCTGATAGTTCTTTTAGGAGGGTTTGAGCACATCCTTGAATCTTTTCCTGTGTCTGCCTGGTAATCTCTTCCCATGACAGAGCTTGGAATATTGTTCTGCCCACAGATGGCCAGATGAAATTCCTAGATTGTTGTTATTGGTAATTGGCTGTCATTGGCAGTTTTAAATATCTGAGTTATTGAGCTTCAATTTGATTTTTGATGATTTGCAATAGCTTGTCATATGAAAATGGTTTATAGCTTGTCTGCTTCATTGTCAGTGTTAAACTTTCTTTAGGTATAACTTTGACTCATGGCGGGAATTTTCTTACTTAGACGAAGAAGAGAAAGAAAAAGCTGAGTGGTATGTAATTTTTAATTCATCCTTTAGTTTCATTCAATATTTTTCAAAGCCTTTGGCCTATTTTAATAAAAATACATGCAAATCTGCTTAAGATGATATAATTGTTCATCAAGAGTTTTTGAGCTTTTTATGTGTTGCTATCCACCTCCCTAATTAACCCTATAGTTACCCATTACACTTCCCTCCATAATCATGAACAGACTCCTCTTCAAAGGTGCCTTGGCCACCATTCTAATTGTGTTTCTGACTGTCTTTTTCCTATCCTAATAATTGTTGGATAAGATCAGTTGCTATGGCTGAATTAGTGATTGGAGAAAGAGGGGACAAATCAGAGGGCAAAATATAGAAAAAAAAAGTAAGTATGAAATGAAGCATCCATGGCATAGCAGTATCTCAGTTGTGTTTGGAAAGGGAGATTAATCAGGAACAACTCTGGTCCTTGAAATCTGAAAAAGGACTAGTGCATCTGTTAAATATTTGTGTTAGTAAAAGGACCTAATAATGAACTGGGGAATTGTTCTCATTGAAATTCACATTAGCAAAATGAGCAATGAAGAACATTGTACATTTAAAAAAAAGTGATAGTCATCCAGAGCCAGCTGGTTTTCCTTACAAGATATTATTTAAAGTAGTGAAACCATAGTAGATGTCCTAATTACAGTTTACCAGAATTTGGAAACCATTGCTTTTGGATACTAAAATTGCACCTATTGTTTTGCTATTTTAGATAAATGGGGGGGGGGGGGGGTGGAAGAAGAGAATTATGGACTAGATGATTCCTGTTACCTATTGGGAGAATATAATTAAGAGTTGAATGACTGAATACATTGCATACTTTCAGTTCTTCAGAGAAAGCCAGCAAATATTTGTAAAACAGCAAATGCTTCTTGGCAAGCCTGACTTTTTATTTTTGTGAAGAGGTGAATAAAGAAGTGGTGGGCTGCATGGTGTCTGTGGATGTTATTTACATGGGCTTTCAGAATGCATTTTTGATAAAATACCTTAGTAGGGGCTGTTAACTAAACTTAAAGGTCATGGAATTATTGACCTAGCTTGGAATTTGGCTGAATGACAGGGGACAAAATGGTGAGAGGTAACAGATGCGCTGATTTGTAGAATATGGCAAGTTGAATCACACAGGATCTGCACTGAAGTTTCTACCATTCATATTTTCATTAGTGACTTTGTGCAATAGGGAATATACAACTTTACTGACAGCACAAAGATAGATGGCACTGTCAGATAATCAACCACTCCATACTTGTCTTTTGTACATGTCTTTTGTTCTTTCTCTCTCTCCCATATCCTCCAATGCACACCTCCTATGATTTGTCATTCAGTGGGGATCTAAAATTGAGTAAGGTACGAAGTAAGGTGTTTAGAGGGGATCTGAGGAAGAATTTTTTTCACCCAGAGGATGGTTGGAATTTACATTACTCTCACATTTAAGAGGTATCTAGATTGGCACTTAAATCGTTAACACATAAAAGGCTACAGACCATGTCCTTATAAATGGGATTGGTATAGAGATGTAATTAATAGTTGGCATTAACATTGTGACCCTGTTTCTGTGCTGTGTGACTAAGCCTTCACAACCCTTTCAGCCTGCACCATCAACACATCTATCATTCAGTGTTTCCTGCCCTGCACCCCTCCCTTTTTGTTCTCTCCATCTCTTATCACTTTCTCTGCAATGTAAAATCTCTTTTATCCCTTACTATCCCCATAACAGATGAAAGGTTGTAGACCTGAAATGTTGTTTCTCCCTCGATGATTGCTGATTAACCCGCTATTTCCAGTATTCTCTGGTTTTATTCCAGATATGCTGTATCTGAAGTATTTTACTTTTAGCATTGTAGGTAGAATAGATGGGAGGATAAAATTAAAATAATATTTGGATCAGGTGGGAAAAATGGACTAGGCACACAATTAGCCTTGATCCAAATCTTTTATTTCTTGCATTTTTTTCATTAATTGAACATATTGGAAATACTAGCAAATGGATTTCAATGTATACAAATGTAAACTTGACTACTTTGGATCTAAAATGATTGAGCCGGGAGTTGTGTAAAAATGGTGAGAAGCTAGGCTTTGCGGTCATCTACATAGACCTTTAATATATCATGGATAAATACAAAAAATAATGAATTAAGCTGATGGAAAGTTTTCTCTCTATATCTAGTGGACCACCATACAAGGAGATAAAACAAAATTATGTTGTATCTATAAAATATCCTGATTAGACTGAAGTTCAGGATACCTTAGGAAGGATATTTTGGCCTTGTTGAGAGTATTTTGTAAAGCTACTTGTTTTGCTCATGTGAATTTCAATGAGAACATTGCATATGAAGCTTGCATATAGCAAGACTGAAACAATAATCAGGCACGAGCTGCTAAGTGTTGAGTCACAAACAATCTGTTGGAGGACCTCAGTGGGTCGAGCAGCATCTGTTGGGGTGGGGGGTGTGTTGTGTTGGGGGAGGAAATGTCAATGTTTTGGGTTGAACCCCTGCATCAGGACTGATAACAGGGTTTCTACCTGAAACATTGACAACTTTCCCCCCCTGCCCCAAACACCCCCTGCCCTATTACAGCGCCAGTGGTCAGGGTTCGATTCCCATTGCTGTCTGTAAGGAGTTTGTATGTTCTCCCGCATCTGCATGAGTTTCCTCTGGGTGCTCCAGTTTCCTCCCACATTCTAAAGATGTACGGGCGGGTTAATTTGGGGTTTAAAATGGACAGTGCAGATTTGTTGGGCCAGAAGAGCCTGTTACCACGCTGTAAATAAAATTTAAATTAAATGTTAAAAAATTTAACAATTCCTCAGTTCACTATAAGGTCCTTTCACTACTGTAAGTACTAACAAAAGCATTTAACAGATGCACCAGTGCTTTTGTTAGATTTTCAAGGAGGTGTTACACAAACTCTGTGTATTTCCTGTATTTTATATTAGAGGATGATTTGATCAGCATTGTCAAAGGTATCTGCAGAGTTAATTGGGTAGTTAACTAAATCCTCTCATGTTGGAGAGAGGTTTTGGTACGAATGTTACTTAACACTGGAGATACAAAAGAATGCAGATGCTGGGTTGAGGATACTCGGTGATACTTAGCAGATACTTGGTGGGTTGAGCAGCATTTGTGGGGGGTTTGGGGCAGGGGGGATAGTTGTCAATGTTTCAAGTTGAAACCCTGTATCAGTCCTGATGCAGAGGTTCAACCCAAAACATTGACATTTCCTCCCCCAACACATCGCCCCCCCCCCACCCCAACAGATGCTGCTTGACCTACTGAGTTCCTCCAGCAGATTGTTTGTTACTCAACACTTATCAGCTTGTGCCTGATTATTGTTTCATTCTTGCTATATGCAAGCACAGGCTGCTTCATCTACTGAGAAGTTGTGAATGCAAATGAACATGATTCAATCATCAGTGAACATCCCCATTTCTGATCATGTGATGGAAGGAAGGTCATTGATAAAGCAGCTGAAGATGGTTGGGTCTGGGACACTGTCCTGATAAATTCCTGCAGTCCTGAGTTGGGATGATTGACGATAAACACAGTTGTCTTCCTTTTGTGTGAGGCATGACTCCAGCAACTGGAATGCTTTCCCTTCGATTCCCATTGTATTAGGACACCTTGAAGCCACACTCAGCTAAGTGCTGCCTTGGTGTCAATGGTTGCACTTTCTCATCACCTCTGAAACTCAGCACTTTGATCTGTGTTTAGACCAAGACTGTCACAAGGTTTTGAATGAAATAGTCATGGCAAAGCCAAACAAGGTATCTGACTGTAGATTATTGGTGGGTAAATGCCGCTTTCTAGCACTGTCATTGATGGCTTCCATCACTTTGCTGATGATCAAGAGTAGACTGATTGGGTGGTTATTACCCGGATTGGGTTTGTTCTGCTTTTTGTGAACAGTGCATACCCGGGCAATTTTCCATGTTGTTGGGTAAATGTAAGTGCCCCTTGTTTAGGGGCACAGCTAGTTCTGGGGCACAGGTCTTCAGTATCACAGCTCATACCCAAGCAACACCATCTATGCTTTGGTGTCCATGCAGCATAGATTTACTAGCCTGATTCTGAGGATCCAGTGAGGAGAAATTGAGGATGATGGGCTGATGTTATCTTAAGTTTGGAAGAACAAATATGTAAGCTTCAGAAAGGGAGGGATTGCCAGAGTGGAGACTGTTTCCTGTGCTGGAGAATCTAGAACTAGGGTATTGTAGTCTCATGGTAAGGAGTCAGCCACTTAGGAAATGGATGAGGAAAAATGGGGGTGGCACAGTGGTGCAGGTAGTAGAGCTGGTGCTGCTCAGCCCCAGAGATCTGTGTTTGATCCTGACCTTGTGCTGTCAGTGTGGAGTTTGCATGTTCTCCCTGTGAACGTGTAGGTTTTTTCTAGGTGCTCCAGTTTTCTCCCACATCCCAAAGATGTGTGGTTTGGTAGATTAAATGCCCATTGTAAAATGTCTGTAGTGCGCAGGTGAGTGGTAGAATCGGATTCAAGTTGATGAAAATGTGGGGAGTATAAAAAGTCAGTGCAGACTTGGTGTGCCAGAGGCATGCTTCCATGCTCAATATCTCTATGACTCTAATGTCTTCGATCAGAAGTTGTAACTCCATTGGAATTCTGTACTCCAAGGGCTTATCTGATGCACACCGCCTGAGTATCTCTCAAAATTTTGAGGGAATTGGGTGGGAAAGGTGAAAAAGGTAAAGGATTCCACCCCCACTACCTACCAGAATCTCAAAGGAGAAGATACATGAGCTTAAGCACTTCGTATTCTTTCAAAGTCAGATTAATATCCAATCAATTAAACACTACTTCTTTACATTTAATATCTGTCTTGGAATAATCAGAGTGCTTCTCACAACACCTGGAAAGGCCCATTAAAACACTATCCACAGGGTAGCACTGAGGGACTGGAGCACAAATTGCATCTTTGGGGAAGGATTGCTGAGAGAGTGCTATTCTACTGGAGAAGCTGGAGGTAGGGAGCTGATGCACTATTGGAGTGGGTGATATTAAGAGAACTCTAACTTAAAAGGTTATTTTAGAAAAATAATCTTGTGGCTGTAAATGTTGAACCATTTAAA
>JAUZTB010000063.1:19895224-19911082 GCA_034780895.1 Rhynchobatus australiae
AGTCCAGCATGGAATCCATGTGCTGTACAACAAGGCATTAAAGGAGCCAAATTGAGGGCCAGAACTCAGAGCCATGACATCAAGATCTTCTCCTTCCATGAAGGGAACATTGGGAGAAATACAAATGCTTTTTGAGATCCATCACTCCATTGCAGCTGTAAGAAATGCCAGGAGAGAGGAAAATGCATTGGGAACTCACATCTTGTCCTTCTGCAGCCAGTTACCTGCAGAATGCTGGAAAGGGAAGCTGTTGACAGGCCCAATGATAGGTGGTGAAAGAGAAACAACTGTGAGAAGTTAATAGGATTCACCACTTACATTCAATTATTTGAGTAAGCTCTTAGGAATAGGATCAACTTGCATCTGGAAAAGTGTAGACTAGTCAGCAGGGCTTTGTGTGAAGATGTTACATCTTACAAACTGATTGAATTTTTTGAGGAGGTGATGAAGGTGATTGATGAGGGCAGGACAATGGATGTTGTATTCATGGACTTCAGTAAATCTTTTAACAAGATCCCTCATTGTTGGCTGATCCAGAAGACCAGGACACATGGGATCCATGGAGACTTGGTAGATTCAATTCAAAGTTGGCTTGGCCATAGAAGACAAAGAGTAATGGTGGAGGGGTGTTATTCTGACTGAAGGTCTGTGACCAGTGATGTTCCACAAGGATCAATGCTGGGACCTATATAAATTGGTGGAGTTGTGGATAATGAGGAAGGTCGTCAAAGGATTCAGCAAGATATAGACCAGTTGGAAATGTGGAGAGAGAAATGGCAGATGGTGTTTAATCTGGACAAGTGTGAGGTGTTGTGTTTTGAGAAGTCAAATGCAAGTCTGGACTGCCCTGAAGTCCACCAATATTTAGTGTCTGTGAAGAGTTTCTTGGCTTCTCCATCAGTAAATATCAAGAGTGGTTTAATAAAAATACATATCCTAGAGTTAATTAACCACAATTGCAAGATGTTCATAGACTGAAATCTCCACCTCATTTCAAGGGAAAAGAAATGTCTCAATGGGAACCTGAAGGTCAATGTCCAACAGAAAACTAATGACCTAAAGAACAGGCAATCTTTGGAAAGAGCACAGAAAGTTCAGCAACTCACTAATAACCATGATATATGCAGATTCTCCAACAAAATGAAAGATATCTATAGCCTAGTGCAAACTTAAGCCAAGCCAAGCCAAAGACATCCACAGTCCAAATATCCAAAGATCCACCCTACTGAGAACAAGAAGTAAACTTTTCAAGGGTAGTCAATACCTGCAGGAAAAAGCATTTTGAAGAACTTGTCAATCAAGAGTCTTTCCATGTCTTGTGCACTCTTAAATTGGAGTGGAGTTGTGGATGTGACTAGTGGAATAGATGTGTGTTGCACTGGATTTTCAGAAGACTGTTAATGAGATTCCACAGTATATTGGACAACAAGATTACAGCATACAGAGTTGGAGGTAATGTAATGACATGAATTGAAAATTAGTTCTCAGACAAAGAGTAAGCAATAGGAATAAATGAATCTTCCTCAGCTTTGCATGTTGTGACCAGTAGGATACTGCAGAGATCAGTATACCTTTTCAAACAGAGTGGTGAGTATAGGAAAGGAGGTGGCAAAGGAAGGTACATTTACAATGTTTAAAGAACATTTGAACAAGTACATGGATAGGAAAGGTAGAGAAATGGTATGATGGCCTTTATTCTGAATGGATTTGAGAAGAGGAGTAAAGGTGTTTTACTGCAATTACATAGGGTCAGGTGAAACTGCATCTCAAGTATTGTGCATAGTTTTGATCTCCTTCCCCACAAATAAAGGATGTATTTTCCATAGAGGGAGTGCAGCAAACATTCACTCTTCTGGTTTGCCATATAGAGAGTGATTGAGTAGGTTAAGCCTCTCTTCCTGAAGGTTAAGAAGAACAAGAGGAGATCCTATTGAAATTTGCAAAATTCTTAAAGGGCTCAGCAGCTTGGATACAGAGAGGATGTTTCCCCTGGCTAATGAGTCCAGGGCCAGAGGTCACAATCTCTGAATAAGGGGTAGCCATTTAGGACTGAGATAAGAAATTTCTTCAAATGGTTCTCAGTGGGCGAATTTCTGTAATTTTCCACACTGATGGAGGTTCAGTTATTGAGTGCATTCATAACAGATTGATATATTTCTGGATTTTAAGGGAATCAAGTAATTTGGGACAGTGCAGAAAAATCACATTGAGGAAGATGATCAGTCACGATCTTAATGAATCACAAATCACAAAATGTTAGCAGGCAGGTCCAGCAAGTAGTTGAGGGCAAATGGTATATTGTCCTTTATTGCAGTGTGGTTGGAGCTCAGAAGCAGAGAAGTTTTGTTACAATTGTACAGAATGTTGGTGAGGCTACACCTGGAGTTCTGCTCACAGATTTGGTCCCCTTACTTAAGAAAGTATATGGTAGCATTGAAAGCAGTCCAGTGGGGATTCACCAAACTAATTCCAGGGATGAGAGGATTTCCCTGTCAAGAGAGGCTCGATGGGTTGGCTCTGTATTCTTTGGTGTTTAGAAGAATGAGGGGGTGATCTTATTGAAACATATACTGTATAAGATCCAAAGGGGGCATGATCCAGTAGATGTCGAGATGTTTTCACTCGTGGGAGAATCTTGAACAAAGGAACATAATTTCAAGATTAGAGGCTAGTCATTTAAAACCAATCTTAGGTTGTGGAATTCAATTCCAGGCTTACTTAACTTTCAAGATTAGGTTGGATGGGTAGGAGATGAAGTGACATTGGAACAAAGTAGATAAATGTGATTTGAACTATTTGTTTTAAAGTAGGTTAAATGCTGAACTTGTCTGGTTGGTGATTGTTCCTTTCCATACAAAACTCTCTATTCATATATGCTTTTCCAGTAAGATTCATAAATGTCATCCAGAATGGATTTAACAGGTACATTAGCCAAGCTAATGTCTTCCAAACTGTAGCTGCAATTCTTGATCGCTCATTTCACCAGAACTGTATTAGACTTTTCTAACCTTCATGTCCTGGCATGAAGCTGAGTGAATCAAGCATAAATACTACCTCCACCCTGTGAAAGAAAACCATGAATTGCTTCTTGTTGGAAGCTTCTGTCTGCTATAGAGCAATGGCAACTTCATCACTTGATGGCCTGAACAACAAATTACTGATGTACTTAAGTTATATTTCATATACATTTATAATAAGACAGAACAAAAATTACTGTTCTACAATTCACATTTCCTGTTCAGCTTAGTTCCATAATGATGCATTACACCTAAAATTTGTTTTCTCTGTAAAGACAAATAACTAAAGTCACATGACAAAGGGAATTCATGTCCTAAAGCCACAGAATTCCAGTCTGATATATACGCTGTAGGTTTCATACTAACTCAAGGGTATGACTCATATTCATGAAATTTAAAGGTTTGCATATGTATTCCAGTCAAGTTCAGAAAACAGTTTCAGAAATTTCTAAACAATTTTAGAAATTTAGAAAAATTTTAGAAAAATCTGTTGTTTACATGAATGCAGCACTACTTGGCACATTTTCTATAACATTGTATTGTTTTGGTTCTACTTTGTGCACTCTTTTTTTTATCATACACAGCCTCAACCTGTTTTTGTATTTACAGAATTTATATGATGAGGATACTGTCTTGAAAAACACTTTCAGGGAGAACCTGGGTTGAGAGAATTGACAGCCAACAAACAACTTTCCATGTGGCAGGTATAAATCTCAGGTGTACATTCATAATTCTGAGATCAAGGAAAGTCATTTTCACAGTCTTTGGAATTAAGCTTTTCTCTTCATATTTGGACCAAGGTTGTAATGAGATATGGAGCTGATGGCCTGATCATCAGCAACATACAGAGAAAAGTAATTATCCTTAACAATCTCTGACAAACTATTTAGAAATTCAAATAAGTAGGTTTTGTTTTCCAGATATGATAGGTACATCTTCCTGTTGCAGAGTAATGTACATTTGCCTGGACCCAGAAAATGTTGTCATGTTAACAAGACCCATTATTTAGGAAGCGTAGATAGATCCTGCAACTGAAGATAACTTGCTGAAGTAATAGTTAACTGGCAAAGGAACCTTGGTAGACTTCCTGTAACTTTCTATCTGGGTTTGTCATATGGTGAGGTGTACAGAGGTATCAGAAGGGAAGTGGCAAGAATTCTAGAGACACAAAAGACTGCAGATGCTGGAATCCAAAGCAACAAACAATCTGCTGGCAGAACTAAGTGGGTTGAGCAGCATCTGTGGAATTGTCAACATTATGGATCAAAACCTCGCATCAGGACTGGTCTGAAACTTTGACTTCCTTCCCCTCCTCCCCAACACACACACACACACACACACACACACAGAGTTGCTGCTCGATTTGCTGAGTTCCTCTAGCAGTTTGTTAGTTGGCAAGAATTGTAGCTCCATGATCTAGACTAGGGTTCAACCATCGGCAATATCTTAGCATACACAAGGTACAAAAAACGATCAATGATATTAAACTCGATATGAAATTTCCCAACTTCTGTTAACTCGCTTTCTTAGTCTATATCAGAACTGGCCATATTTGCTGTGAATCAGTCTGTATGCAATATTGGCTCAGTTCTATTTTCCCTCTCCATCCTGACCTGCTATTGCAAAACATGACATTTCTTTGTCACCCCCTAATTACCCCATTAACAACCCATCCCCAGAGCAAACCTGACTTCATCTTCTTTGTCCCATTCATCCCTCCTCCCACCTTCTTTCAACTTAAAACTAACAATGTTTTCTCTTTCCCAGTTCTAATGAAGGGGGTTTGACTTGAAACATTAACTCCATTTTTCTTTCCACAGAAGCTGCCTTACTTGCTGAGCGTTTCCTGCATTTTCTATTTTTGTTTCCGATTTCCAGCATATGCAGTTTTTTCGCTGCTTTCCGAAGGCTATCACGACTTAGTCGTTAGACAACTGGATTGAGCACTGACGAAACAGAAGCACGGATATGTTCTTAATGTTTGATAATCAAGAACGCCAGTGCTAGTCAAACAACTCTAGATGATGGAGGTCTTAAATAAAATTAGAGAATGCTGGAAATACTCAATAATTCTAATGCTAGCTCAATGGAAATTCCATTGAAATCCAAGGAGCAAACTCGAACTGCGTATGTGGAGTCAGTGCTGAGTGTTGAATAGTTCCCACTGTACATTTCTAATAATTTCTCCCTCTTCTCAGATCTGCTTGGAGATAAAGGTTGGTTTTCTTTGTACCTCCAGGTCAACGGCGTCTTAACACCGCTCAATCTAGCACCACATGGGTGTCTGCTTAAATGCTTCAATATAATTATTTGAATTGTTAAATAAGGTCTAGATTTTTCCTGAATATCACCGAAAGAAAATCGAATTACCCACCCCTGTTGAAACAGGAGCCCAGTGTCTTTTCGAGATCTCTGGAGTATTGAGTTGAAAAAAAGTTTAGAAACGTAAGGAGAGTGTCAACCAGCTTGTCCAATCAAGAAATGGGATTGGCATAACGTATCGTCACCGGAGGGCGCAGCCATGCTTCGGGTGGACCAATGAGGTGCAGGAGAAGGGGTGGGAGCTTTGGATGTGTGTTGTGGGTGGGGGAAGGAAGAGAGCGGAAAAGAGGAAAGTGGCGACGGACGGAGCCCGAGGCTCGGGAGAGCGGTGCAGAAAATTACTGGTCACTGGGACTGGGTGCAATAGGGACGAGACGATTCATCAATATTCAAAGAAAAATAGTTGCCTGAAAGGATGCGAAAGTGATGAGCGTTTGACCCCGTTTGTTGGTTTCAGTTTTCCAATGTGCTGAGAAGATGGAGCAAAGCGAGATCCTGAAGAAATTCATTGATCGAGTGCTGGCCATGAAAATCCGCGACCAGAATGGGGAGGATAACTTTGCCAACGACTTCATGGTGAGTTGCTGTGCGTTTCAGTTGTTCGTGTTTTGTGATATTCACTTCTTTCTTTTCTGTATACAATGAACTTACTTCGCATCTCGGGAACGCGGTTTTTGTGGAGTCGGTTCGTGTGCGGCGTTTCGACGGTGTCTTCTCATCCTCCCGTTCTCAGCCACGACCCACCGGGACCATCACTGCCAGCTCCAGGCTGTGCGGCCTAAGCCGCCCCCTCATGGCTCCTCATTCACTTTCTGAAAAATAATCAAAGCCTGCGTTTGTCTCGGGTTCAGTGAGCGAAATGTTTGTTTTTTTTTAATCGGGGTACGGTAATGATTTGGGCCGCGTTAAAGCCCTAGGGTTCATCTTGGGTGTAAGCTGCAGGTTTGCATAGCAAAAAATGTAATGAATTTGTCAGCTGTGAGTCAGAAATGTGGAGAGCTTGCGGATGTTGCGCAAGACACAGGGGCGTTGTGTTCCCTCAAAGTATGCAAAGAGTGATCTTGTGTTGTTCACTTAAATATTTACTAATTATTGCTTTTAAGAGCTTTTCTCATTTTACGCTATCGGATCTGACAATAGACAGAAGGGAAGTAAACAGTTATTTAATTCTGTTAATGCTCAGTAATTGTATCAAGGGAAGGACTTGTGATTGAACTATATTAGCTGCGTGAAGTGTAGTTTGTGGAGGTTGGCTATTGTATGATTGCAAGAATGGGCCAAACTGTAATATCATCTTTGGTCGAAGATCTTTCCAGTATTGTGTGTAAAAAGTCTCATGAATTATATCCACTGGTGAAATATTGTAGTGTGGATGATGCTTGTGGACCCGCAGTCCACTATGGTTGGCAACTTACAGGGAGGAAAGGAAAAAAATTAGATTTATTGGAATTTATTATCAATATAGTAATTGAAGTCGGGCATCTGTAGATCCCAATGGCTATTCAGCACCTACAGTCAGCATTTTTATAAATGAACTGCTATTTTCCACTACTTAGGCCCTTTAACATAATAAACATTTCAGCTGCCTTTGCAAATGTGTACAAAACACAAATTTGACATATCTTAAGATGCTAGACCAGATAACCCAATGATTGGTAAAGATTAAATGTATATGGAGGGAATTCTGGAGCTTAGGACCAAGATAGCTGAGTGCATGGCTGCCATTGGAAAGATGGAGTTGTGAAGGAAGGAGAAGTAGAATTTGAAGTAGGAAATATCTATGGATTGTATGGCTGGAAATAGTTTGTCATAAGAAGGCATGAGACTAATAATTTGAAAACATGGATATGGCTTTTATATCAAGGGATTTCTGGAATGGGAACTATGTTTAGGTCAGCACTATATGAAAGTGAAGATTGTCTTCCCTAAAGCCTATTGCTTTACTCACTGAGGTTATGACCAAATCTGCACCTTAAGTCTGTGCCCCTTGATTCTCTTGGTGTTCAAAAATCTATAATTTCATCTTTGAAAACACTCTGGCCATTCATATCTTTGTGATAGAGTATTTCAAAGATTCACAAATGAGTAAAAGAAATTCTTCGTCTCAATTCCAAGTCTTATCCTACTGTGTCCCATTCAGGATTGTCAACATTACCCTGTTAATCCTTCTCACAGTCTAATTTTATTCAATGGGATACTCTAATTCTCCTAAACCCCTGTAATTATTGGCCATTCAGATACCTTGCAACCCAACAGTCAATTTGGTAAATATAGACTGTATCCCTCAAAGGCAAATTTTTCCTTTGGTATGGAGATAAAAACTTCCCAAAGTGCTCCCAGGTATGACCTTGCTTTAGCTCTAAAAATGACACCAAGATTTCCTTACTCTTCATTTCCCTTTGATAAAGCTTAATGTACCATTTGCTTTGCTTGTCATTCTTCCACATTAATTTTGCATGTTTTGTGAACCAGCACACTCTGTAATTGTTAGTGTACTTAGGGTACTTAAAACTTTTCCCCATTTGAAGGATGCTGTTTTCCTTGCCAAAACGAGGATCCGCACATATCCCCATATTAAACTCCATTTGCCACCACTCTTCATACCTGGTTAACTATATTTCCTTTGGAAATATTACCAAATGTCTTTTGAATGTCCAGATATACCATATCCATTGATTAACTCTTGTTCACCCTTCCAGTTATAACCTCAAAAAACCTGATTTTTTTAAAATCTCAAATGATTTCCTGATTATCCTGATCAAACTTTTGCAAAATTGTTGTCTGTCTAATCAATAAAATTTTCTTAGTGATCTGTTAGCTTATCCTCAATTGTGAATGAGCATTTTCTTAACAACTTTTGTCAGGCCAACTGTTTTGTAATTGTGTATTCTCTCTTTGCCTTCCCTCTTGAATAGTGTTGTTGTATATGTGACCTTTAAATCCATGGGGACCATTCCACAATTGAGGAGATTTGAGGAGTGCCAATGCACCTAAGTACTGACATTGAGTGGAATTTGATGCAAGTAGGGATATGGGCAGGAGGGTTTTGGATGAACTTGACTATGAAAGATGTTAGGTGGAGAGCCAGCCAGGAAAGTATTGGAATAACAAAGACATGGATTATTGGTGGATGATGAGTGGAGGCAGATGCAGAGGAAGTGTTCTGCAGGTGGGCTTGGTGATGGTGGCTAATGCATGGGAGGAAGTTCTATCCTAATCAAATGGATTGCAGATGATCTTATTCTATCTTTAGACTCTGCCTTAGGAATGAAATTTGTGGCAGAGATTTGTAATAATGAGTCTTCCCAATATTTAATTTCTACAGTTCTTCCTTTTCCTCTTCAAATTGATATAACACTTTAATATATTAAAATTCTTATTTACAGTTGCACATTTTCATTGAGTCCAGGTTTCCAGAGAATGATGGCTTGCTGAGGAAGTGTTTTAAGGGATACTGGATATGAAGTATTGACAAGTAGTTGTAAAATGGGGAAAGGGATTTAACAATCACAACTGACCTCAATCCAATAAAGGAGCCTGAATAGTGATTAGGATAGGTTGTGTTGGATTGATTAATATTTAATGAGCTTTCAGTTTTGCACAGGCATCGGCCAGTTGTAACACTTTTGTTCAGGTTCAATTCTAGATCAGTTCTACTTAAATAGGGCAAAGACTTTTGTTTTTAAATACTGTATTGATACCATGCCATATAATACTGACGATTTAGGTGTTGTATTACTGCTTCTGTTGACCTATGAAAGTTGGTTAAGAAGATATTACGTATTAACTTAAGGTATCTTTAAATTAATGAGTCACACTTTGAAGCTGAGGGGATTGTGAAATCATCAGTAAAGTTTGAAGAAATGACTTTTGTTGGAGGGTGAGAGATGCACTGCTTCAGTCCACTCACAATATCGACCGCTCCTTGGTCAGAAACAGTATCCATCTGTTTCCAACTTAGGAGACAGACTGGCCACAAACATCTTTTACAAGCCCACAGACAACCAAAAGTACCTTGACTACATATCCTTTTAACCTGCCTCCTGTAAGGATGGCATTCCCATTTTCCAGTTTTTTTTGTCTCCATTGCATTTGTTCGAATGATATGGCCTTCCACTTTCTTCCTGAAACGTTGTCCTTCTTCCTGAATCGTTGTCCTTCTTCCTGAAACGTTGTCCTTCTTCCTGAAACGTTGTCCTTCTTCCTGAAACGTTGTCCTTCTTCCTGAAACGTTGCTTCCTCTCTGACAGAGTGGATGGAGCTCTCAACCACATTTCCTTTATTTTCTGAACACCTGCTGTCACCTCCTCTCCATTGGGACAGAACAAAGAGTTCCCTTGATACACATCTTCCACCAACCAACCTACATATTCAATGTGTTATCCTTTGCAATTTCCACTATCTCCAACATAATCCCACCATTAGTCCCATCTTCCCCTCTCTTTCTGCACTTCACTGGGACCACTTACATCACAACTCCTTAGTCAGCTCTTCATTCCATGCCCACCAACCCTTGTCCCATTGCACCTTCCAATGCAGCCAGAGGCAATGCAACAACTGAGCATTCATCTCTTCCCATTCCACCATCCAGGGGTACAAACAGTCATTACAGCAGTGATTCACTTGCACTTTCTAATCTAGTGTATTTCATTTGGTGGTGTTAACAATGTGGTTTCCTCTATATTGGAGAAACCAAATGCAGATTGAGTGATTGCTTTGTGGAGCATTTGCCACAGTCCACAGTGGTGATTCTGTACTTCCTGTTGCATGCTACTAATTCTCAATCCCACTCATTGTGGTCAGCAGTCTCCTCCAGTGCCAGAGTGAAGCCCAACATGAACTAGAAGACAATCATCTTCTGTCTAGGCCCTTTGCAACCCACTGGAATGAACATTGAATTTTCCAACTTCAGGTGCTCTGTTGCTTATGCCACTTAATTTCTCTCCTCATTTCTTAAATGTCTTGCTTACAGTCAATATGCTTGCTCCTTACATCTGATCTATCTTGACATATTTCCATGTAGGCTTTAGTCTTGTACCTCACTCCTCCACCTGTCTGTTTGGAAAAAAGTAAACCCTCCATTCTCTCTCCTCTCCCCCTCCCGTTCTGAGAAAGGGTCATTGACCTGAGATGTTACAGAACATAACAGTACAGCACAGGAACAGGACTGTCAGCCCATGATGCTGTGCCAATTTAATTAAACACTTAAATAAACTAATCCTTTCTGCCTACATAATGTCCATATCCCCCATTCTCTGCCTATTCATGTGCCTATCTAAAACACCTCTATTGTATTTGCATCTACTACCATTCCAAACACTTAGCACTTTTCCAAAAACAACTTTTCCCCCTCACCTTAAATGCATGCATTTTAGTATTAGACACATTGACCCTGGGATAAAAGGTACTGACTGTCTACACTATCTCTGCCTCTCATTATCTTATAAACCTTTCAGGTCTCCCTTCAGCTTCTGCTGCTCCAGAAAAAAAAACCTAACCACCCTCTCCTTATACCACATATCCTCTAATCCAGGCAGCATCCTGCTAAATGTTTTCTGCACCCTCTCCAAAGTCTCCACATCCTTCCTATAATGGGGCAACCAGAATTGAATGCAATACCCCAGATGCTGCCTAACCAGAATTTTATAAAGCTGCAACACAACTTTGACTCTTTAACTCATCGACTAATAAAGGCACACATGCCAAATGCTGCTTTACCACCCTATCAACCTGTGCAGCCACTTTCAGGGAGCTATGGACTCAGACCCCAAGATCCCTCTGTATATTAACACTTTTGAGGATCTTGCCATTAACAATGTACTGTCCCTTTACTGTACACTTGATCTCAGTGCAATACCTCACACTTGCCTGGATTAAACCGTATCTGCCATTTCTCCGCCACTGGTTGTGACTAGCTTGTCTTTCCACAGCATCTGTTTTGGGTTCAGAAATGGTATCTGTTGGATAGGGTAATGTTTAATTATTCTATCCTACCCCAGCCTGAGCAAACCTTGAAGGACATCCACTTCCATTTCCCACCTTACCCATTGCTGTGGCTTTGTAGTGGATCATTAATTAGCAGCAAAACTACATGCTTTGTAGTTAATCTTGCAAAATAAGTTTAAAAAAAAAATAAATATCTAATCCTGAACATAAGTGGTTTGTGCACACAGAATAATAAGTATTTTCAAAAATATTGCAATTAGACCTGGGAAGCACAAGGTAGCCTTGGTCTTAAGACTTTATTTTTTTTTAAAAACATTAATTATATTAGCTACTAGTTATGTTGCAGAGAGGGATATACAAAATAGTTTAAAGTTTAATTTATTGTAATTTGTTCATAAATATACTAAATGTTATATTTGGAGTAGAAATATTGTCTGAAAACACATGGATTAAAGGTTGTCTAAAGGCAGGGTCCTTTACATATTGAAAATATACAAACAGAGGTCATTGAACTCATGTTGGCATTTTGTCATAGCAATCCAGATGACACTTTCAAGAATTTTTGTCTTATTGTTTCCTTTCAGGTAATTGCCTAATTCCAATATGTAATACAGTGGTGTGGACTGAGGATTGATTAATAAATAAAACATTACATGCAGTACTCCATTTGTGGTTGGACCAGTTTTTGTGAAGGAGAAACACAACTTCCTTCTGCAGCTAATATCTTTGTTTATAAAGAACAATATTTATTATCCTTTTTACTTTCTTACTGTGCCCTATCACCTTCAAAGATTTGGGCACAAATAATAACCCCAGGTGTGTCTACTCTCATACACCCTGCAGAATTGTAACTTCAATATCTTCTCTAGAACCAGGTCAGGAGGGCTTAGGAAATGCTTCTACATGCAGAGTGTTAGAAACTTCAGCAGCCAGGTCTTTTGATCTCTGCAGCTCCCTTTACCAAGGAACATAGTAAAAGGTGAATTATTTGAGGTACTATGGGGCTACACATTTTTGTGGAAGTGGGTCTGGAATGGCTAACCAGAGATGAAGTACAAGAAAGCTGGCTGTATGTGGTGGGTAATTCATGGAATTTGGATGGTTTTTGCATCTGAGGTTCCTGAGGGAAGTAAAGATGGAAATTGCAGAGATCCCAGCCATAACTGAGCTTCCTTGGATGTGGGGCTTGAGATAGAAGACTGGAGAATTCCAAATGTTGTACACACTTAAGTGAGGAAATGAGGAAGTACCTAGCAGGATCAAGTCTGGCACCACAAGTCAAAAGGATGAGTTGCAGTCTAGAATAAAACACTTAATTTGGAAGGGGGCCAGTATCAGTTGTTTGAAAACCATGGATTGAAGCAAAGGTGAAATGGATTGTTGGGCAAAACTGTATTCAAACAATGTACAGTTTATAAAGTAGAAAAATTCTGAGTCTAAATATGCTTCAATAATAAGATAAAGGTAGGATAAGCAATTGATGAATGAAATTGAGAGCAGGATGAAATAGAACACAAGTGTCTGTGACATGTGAGAATCAGCTTCAGTTCTGTAGGAGAGCAGAAACAGGAATAGTTATTTAGACTACTACTGCTCCACCAGTCATTGAGATTGTGGCTGACCTTTAGCTTGGTGCCACTTCCTTGCATTATCCCTTTATTCCCTTAAATACTATAAATCTGTCTACAATATTCCCATTATGTTCTCACCAAGACTAAACATACAGTATAACCCTGATCATCCACTATCCAACTATTTAGAAATCTTGATGGTTCAGCATCTGGCTCACCAGGTGATGTTGGCTGTGCTCCCTTTCAGTTCACTGGGGCCTCAGTTCCTGCACTCTCCTTAAACTTACAGGTTCACTGGAAGTTTATTATGATACTGTGAATCATCTGAAAATTGAATTAAATGTGTTGGGTTATCAGCAATAACATCCAATAGTCTGGAAAATGTTAGTCTGGCACCACAAGTCTTGAACATGTTAGATTTTCAGTTTTACTGTAGTTGGAGCAGCTGTTTGTTCTCTTATACTGGCATCCTCTTGCAAAATGTCAACATTCCATCTTTCTTCCTAATTGGTTGATGTACCTGCATGTTAACTTTCATTTATTCACATGCAAGGCATTCAGTGTTCCTCTGGATACCAACACCTTCCACTTAAAAAAAAATGTGCCACTTCTATTTTATTTCTAACAAGACAGATGACAACATTTTTCCATGTTATTCCATTTGCCATGTCCTTGCCCATTAACCTAATTTGCCTCTGTATCCTCCATGAAGCCTGTATTGCACCTCGTTTCAGCATCAGCCTTGGATATATTACATATTGGTTGCTATACCCAGCATTTCTATGCAATTGGGTTTTATAACTCTTAGAACCCTAGAACAGTACAGCACAGAAGAGGCAATTTAGCCCTTCTAGTCTGTTATTCTGTTAGGCCCATTTACCTGCACCCAGTTCATAATCCTCTAGACCTCTCCCATCCATGTATCTATCCAATTTATTCTTAAAACTTAAGAGTGAGCCCATATTTACTATATCAGATGGCAGCACATTCCACACTCCCACCACTGAGTGAAATTCCCCTTAAACCTTACCCCTTTCACCCTAAAGCCACATCCTCTCATACTTATCTCTCCTAATCTAGGTGGAAAGAGCCTACTCACATTAACTGTCTATACTACTCACTTTTGTAAACCTCTATCAAATCTCCCGATTCTTCTACACTCCAAGGAATAGCCCGAACCTGTTCAATCTTTCCCTGTAAATCAACTCCTGAAGACCTGGCAACATTATAGTAAATCTCTGCACTCCTTCAATCTTACTGATATCCTTCCTATAGTTAGGTGACTAGAACTGCACACTATACTCCAAATTTGGCCTCAATGTCTTATACAACTTCATAACATCCCACCTCCTATACTCAATACTTTGATTTATGAATGCCAGGATGCCAAAAGCCTTTACAACCGTCTACCTGTGATGCCACTTTCAGGGAATTATGTATCTGAACTCCCAGATCCCTTCATTCCTTTGCACTCCTTGGTACCCTAGCATTTACTGTGTATGGCCTACCTTGATTTGTCCTTCCAAAATGCAACACCTCATACTTGTCTGCATTAAATTCCATCTGCCATTTTTCCAGTTGGTTCAGATCCTTCCAAAAGCTTTGAAAGCATTCCTTGCTGTCCACCATGTCTCCAATCCTAGTGTCATCAGCAAACTTGCTGATCCAATCTACCACATTATCATCTAGATCATTGATATAGACAACAGACAATGGCCCCAGTACAGATCCCTGAGGCACATCATTAGTCACAGGCCTCCAGTCTGAGAAACAATCATCCACTACCACTCTGTCTTCTCCCACACAGCCAATTTAGAATCCATTTTACAACCTGTCCATGGATACCTAGTGTCTGAACCTTCTGAACTAACCTCCCATGTGGGACCTTGTCAAAGACCTTACTAATGTCCATGTAGACAACATCCACAGCCTTTCCTTCATCTACTTTCTTGTTAACCTCTTCAAAAAACTCTACAAGATTCATTAAACACGATCTACCATGCACAAAGCAATGCTGACTATCCTTAATTAGCCCTTGGTTGTCCAGATACTTGTATATCCAATCTCTCAGAACAACTTCCAATAATTTACCCACTACTGATGTCAGGCTCACTGGCCTGTAATTACCTGGTTTACTTTTAGATCCTTTTTTAAACAACGGAACAACATGAGCTAGCCTCCAGTGCTCCGGCACCACACCCGTGGCTAAGGACATTTTAAATATATCTGCCAGGGCCCCTGTAATTTCTACACTAGTCTCTCTCAATGTCTGAGGAATATCTTATCAGGCTTGGGGGATTTATCTATCTTTATTCACTGCAAGGCAGCAAGCACCTCCTCCTCTTTCATATCCGTATGTTCCATGACACTATTGCTTGTTTCCCTTCCTTCCATATCCACGATGCCCGTTTCCTGAGTAAATACTGATGCAAACAAACTGTTTAAGATCTCCCCCATCTCCTGAAGCTCCACACATAGACAACCACTCTGATCTTCTAGGGGATCAATTTTGTCCCTTACTATCCTTTCACTCTTCATATACTTGTAGAAACCCTTCGGATTTACCTTCACATTATCTTCCAAAGCAATTTCATGTTTTCTTTTGGCCTTTCTGATTTCCTATTTTGGTATTTTCTTACTTTATCTATACTCTTCAAGTACCTCATTTGTTCCTAGTTGCCTATACCTGCCATACACCTCTCTCTTTTTCTTAAGCAGATCGACAATATCCCTTGAAAACCAAGATTCCCTATGCTTGTTAACTTTGCCTTTAATCCTGGCAGGAACATACAAACTCTGCACTCTCAAAATTTCACCTTTGAAGGCCTTCCACTTACTGAGCACATCCGTGCCAGAAAACAACTTATCCCAATCCTTTCTCTCTCTTTCTTTCTTTTTCAATCTTTTTTATTGGTTTCAAATCATTACAAATGGTATATGGCATCAAAGTTTGTACATATCTTACAAAGAGATCTGGTTCTCACTCAAATCTTAGATAACCA
>JAUZTB010000063.1:20055816-20066218 GCA_034780895.1 Rhynchobatus australiae
GAACTCTCTGGAGGTCACCATTGACCAGAAGTTCAATCAGACCTGTCACCTAAATACTATGACATGAAGAGCAGGTCAGAGGCTGGGTGTCCTGAGGCAAGTGATGGTTCCTGCCACCAAGCTTTTTCATCTACAAAGCACAAGTGATTGAATACGCCTTGATGAGTGTAGATCCAATGACATTCAAGATGCTCGACACTATCCAGAATAAAGCATCCTACATAGTTGGTATTGCAAGCACCAGAAGTGCACGGTGGCTGCAATTTGTACCATCTACAAAATACATTGTAGTTATCTGTATAAGCAATTCCAGCAGGACTTCTAAACCCATGACCATAAGACACAGGAGCAGAATTAGGCCATTCAGCCCATTGAGTCTGCTCTGCCATTTGATCATGGCCGATTTTAATTTTCCCTCTCAACCCCATTCTCCTGCCTTCACCCCGTAACCTTTGACTCCCTTACTAATGAAAAACCTATCAACCCCCACTTTAAATATACCCAATGACTGGGCCTCCACAGCCACTGTGGCAATGAATTCCACAGGTTCACTACCCTCTGGCTAAAGAAATTCCCCCTCATCTCAGTTTGAAAGGGATGCCCCTTTATTCTGAAGCTGTGCCCTCAGATCCTAGACTCTCCTACTAATGGAAACATCCCCTCCACGTCTACTCTATCCAGGCTTCAGTATGACCTCTACCACCAAGTAAGATGCGAACTTTAGCTGTTTCAGGAACACCATCACCTGCATGTTGCATAGCATACAGATTTGGAAATACATTGTTGGTCTTTCATTCTTCATTGTGTCTCTAAATGCTGGAGTTCCCTCTGGAAAAGCATTGTGGGAGTCACTTCATCTTAAGAACTGCAACAGTTCGAAAAGTGGCTTACTACCACCTACTGGAGGGCAATTAGGGATGGGCGATAAATGCTGACATGGCTGGTGATGCCTAGATCTGAAAAAAAATTTAAAAATCTGGCCATAGCTTTGTAAGAGAACTTTCAAAAGTGACATCACTGACCTAGATTTAAAGAAATGTATGCTGTTTACCTTTATTATTTTAATTTATAGGAGTATAAACTTTTAAGTAGATTTTTTTTTAATAGTTGATTCTACTTAACATTTTAAGAAAATATATCTGATTACCAAAGTTACTTAAAAACTGTCTTTGGGCCTTTGATAGCAGCAAGCTGGCCATAAGTCTGAGAGTGGGAAATTAGGGTCCACTGCCTGAGGCCAGATGTCACCTTGCCAAATGGCTGTGAAAGCCCAGCCTCATGTTCCATTGGAATAGCAGAGTCATAAATGCCAACTGGGATCATGGGACTAACAGGGAGTGGGTGGAGGGAAGCTTTGGTGCCAAGCCAAATTGATCATGATCTGGTCCATTTCTACTTTTCCCCAGTTGCAGCAAGATTGACCAGATTAGTATTCTGCAGTATCATCTTTGAATTAGTGAATATTCACTCTTGTTTAAAACCACAATATTCACACACAATTGGTCATTTAGTGCTAGTGTGATGATTAGCTGCACATAAGTATATCTGTGCAACTTGAACTAATATTAGATAATGTTTCCTTCGGTAATCTTTACATATAATGTTAGGAGAATCACCATGCTTCCGATAAAGAGAATGTATTTTAAATTATCAATTCCATTTCAATTAGTGCAGAAAGCAAACTTATGCCAGGAATCCAAAATAAAAACAAAACACTAAAGATTCAGCATAAAAGGCAACATCTGAGAAGAGTACTTAATGTTTTGGATTGATGACCTTTCACAAGAACTGAAAAGATTCCAGCCCAAGATTTAATATGCAGAATAAATGAAACGGGGGTCTGTGATAGATTGGAAAGGTAATATTAAACAATAGATGTGGTGAAAATGTGAATAGTAGAATCGTTATCTTAAAATTGTTGATTTCAAATGTTGAGACTGATGCCTGGTTGAGGTTTGATTTCTTAAGCTTACATTGATTTTTCTTTGGGACAATGTAGGAGGCCAGTGATGGGAATGAGATGGAAAATTAAATGACAATTGGTAGTTTGAGGGTCATGCTTGCATACTGAATTGAGTAGTTAAAGCATTTTGCCTCCCACAATAGAGGACATTATATGATGAAAAGCACAAATACCCGACTAAGTTGAAAGACACAAGTAAATTGCTGAATCACCTGGAAGGCTTTTTGGGGATCTTGACGACAAGAAGGGAGGAGCTAAAATCATTGAATTTGAATATCCTAAGTCTGAAGGATGGCAATTACTGGAAATACAAAGATCAGGCAGTAGTTTCATTCAGTGTTGGTTTATGGGATGGTAATTGGATTTACTTTGCCATTGCATTCTTCTCCCAACCATTTAATAGTTTAAGCCATCTTTAAATAGCATTTCCATGCTTCCATCTCTGCTATATAACCTATTTACAATTTTGTGAATTTGCACCTTGAAGTTCACCATGCTTTGTGAGAAAGAAAAATAATTATGTTAAGTGAAATCTATGCCAAAGCTTTAAACTACCAGTGTCCCTTTTTTTTATCAGTACTTAATGCTAATCAGTTGATCTCATCTGGGTTGGGAACAAGGTCACAACACTTGTGCTGGGCAAAATAATAGCTGGTTTTCTGGCTCTTGATTATAAAGATGTAAGAATGCATGTAAGGGTGAAATAAGATTGGATTGGGCTGGTGTAATGTCTTCAAATGACAGTTTTGTTGGTACTTGCAGTCAGAGTTTACACTGACAGTTGAACAGTGAAGACAGTTGTAGAAATTGATGTCTCTAAAGGGATGAAGACAAAAATAACTTGCGTAAGTTTATAACAAGATTATTGATGTTTTCCAGTTATTTTACCAAACCTTTTTTGAGCTTATTCTATGAAGCCTTGCTGTTCAATTATCTGTCATTTTTTATTTGGTCTTCATTTAACCTTGTTTTCCTTATTCCCCTCCTGTAGGGTTACATAAGTACCTCCAGGTGTGATCATATCAGCATTTCTTCATATGACTCTGATTATAGTGTTGCATCTAAATATGATTGTCTTTCCTTTTACTTGCAGGTGTTGTTGCTTATAATCTAGTCAGGAATTGTGGCAAACATTTCCCCTTCCAAGGCCAATTGCAGCCTCTTTTCTGCCACATTGTTGAAACTGATCAACCCAAGAACTATCAGGAATCAATTTGTATGGTCCATTAGCAAGTTGTCCTTGCAAATAGAATCATAAAGAAGGATCTGAAGTTAAAACACAAAATGCGAGAAATACTCAGGTTGTATCAGTAAAGAAATAGAGTAAACATTTTATCAGAACCAGTGTTTCAGAATTTTAAATGTTTTTACTGTGAAAGAAATCCCAAGGTGCGTAAGAATGTAACAATTCTATTGAACACTTGCTGCTCAGTCCTTTGTTGACTGGTAACACTGACGTTCTAGCTTTCTCTAAAGAATGAAATCAGTGACAGAATAGCTTTTATCGATCATTACCCACATTCAAGTTTTGTTTAGGCAATGTTATCTAAAAGGACATTTCAGAATATTAGCATGGATAGAGTACTGGCAAACAAACAAGTGGCAGCAAGTTAGGAAAAGGGCTTCATTTTCTGGTTGGCAATGTGTAACCATTGGAGTGCCATGAAGATTAATGTTGGGTCTGTGCTGGTTACATTATATTTAAGGAAGGAAGTGAATACACTGTAGCCAAATATGCAGGTGTGTATCAGCAAATAGGTTGTGAGGGGTGGGGGTGGCATTGTTGAAAGGAAAGGTGTGAGAAAGACACAAACAGGTTACAGATTGATATATTGAGTAGGCAAGAAGTTGGCAAAATAATATTGGAAAATGGAATTTTCTTCACTTTGGATGGAAGAATAATGAAACAGATTAATATTTAAATGCCGAACATAGGGATTTGGGCTCCTTATACATGGGACATGAAAAGTATCCCACAGGTACAGCAGGCAATCAGGGAGGCTAATGGAATGCTGACTTTTATTTCAAGGATTCGGAGTATAAAAGTAGGGAAGTCTCAGTACAATTGTACTAGGCATTAGTTACACCGCATTTAGAATACTGTGTACAGCATTGGTCCCTCTAAGATTCACTAGGATGATATGAGGTATGTGGAAAGGTTGAATAGGCTGGGTCTGTTCTCACTGGAGTTTAAAAGAATGAGATGTAAGCTTATAGAAAAATTCTTGGAGTGCTTGAGAAGGTAAATACAGGGAGGTTGCTACCTCTCATGGTAGAGTCTAGGATCAGAAGGCATAGTCTCAGAACAAGGGGTGCCCATTTAAGACTAAAATGAGGAAGAATTTCTTATCTAAAAGACTTGAGTCTCCTGGATTCTTTGCCCCAGGAAAGCTGGAGTATACTCAAAGATGAGAGAGATTGTTAATCTGTAATTGAATCAAATGCTACATGGATAGGATGGGAAATACACTTGAGGAAAGTTATTGGCCATAATCTTATTGAATGGTGAGCAAACTGAATGGGCTACCCTTGTTCCTAAATCTTTTGGTATTTAGAAAAGTCCTGCTTCAATTCAGTTAAAGTTGTTGAGTTATTGAAGATAATTTTATTTCTTTGGCTTATGCAATACTCCAAATCACATTAAAATTGAATATGTCAGGTGGAAAATATAGTGCAAATGAACTCATCGTAAGAAACCTCATTGAAAGTCTTGGTTTAGGCCAAATTGAAGTGTTAAAGTGGTTTGAAAGATAGTGAGCACTTCTATATTATAAAATTTTACTGGAAATTGTTCCAAATACTTGAAAACAAGAAAATATTGGTATTTTTATGTTTATTTCTTACACAATCTGAAACTATAAATTTTAGGGAGAAAATGATCTTTCATATATATTGTAATGTAATATTTATACATGGTTAAGACTTGTGCTTCCCCAAGTGCTGTTTCTCATAACTGAACCGTAGCAGTGTTCATGCTCCAGACAAGCATTCTCTCAATGTGCCAGCCATCAGCAAACCTAATTCTGTTTTACTTCATGAAATGCAATAATTGATGCACAGTAAATAGTTGACAATAATTACTAGCACGTTTTCCAACCTAAGTATGTTTGTTTCATTTAGGAAATATGCAAAATATAGGATAACTTCTTGTTTTAAAATTGGAAAGATGTGTACAGTTATGTATTTGGCAATTATGTATATTCCCTTGTACTGAAATTATTTGCTTCCTAAACTTTGAAAAATTGGTATGAACAAGCTGGATGTCAATGTTGCTACCTTTCCTGAAAATGATGGCATGTGCTATAACTCCATGGTGCAACTCCTAAATTTGGCACAAATATTCCTATTCTGTCCATCACCTCTCCTTTTCTGCAACTTATAACATAAAACAGTGCAACAAGGAACAGGCCCTTTTGCTCACGATGTCTGTGCCGACCATGATGCAAGTTTAAACTGCGCATCTGCCCACACACGGTTTATATCCCTATAACATGTTTGATTTCTCATATTTTTCCTAGATTTGAGAAAAATCATCAGCCAAAATGGTTAACTCTGTTCACTCAACAGTCGCTGTCTGACCTAAGCATTTCCTGTATTTTGTGTTTTTATTTTAGTTTTCCAGTATCTATAGCTTTTGCTATATTTGGCCCTCTGAATGGCCCAACCAAAGCTGAAAAGTTGCAGATAGCAGGAATACCATCTAGTGAATTTTATGATTAAAGCATTTTCCATAAAAAGGAAATTATACTGTAGATAACCCAACTATCCTGTAGATAACCCAACTATCCTGCTTATGTAAATTAGCTGTTTGTTATCAACGTAGCATGTTAAAGGAGTTCAGTTGCATAAAATACAAACGGTTTTTGCTTGGAACAGATGGCAGGTGTGGTGGCAACGTTTCATGTATTAATTTACAGGGTGTTTATATAAAAACATTCACATTTACTTCAATAACCACGATGACTTCACAGAATGCACGGGGGAATTGGTTATAAGGAATAACATTTGCAGTTATTTTGACTTAAAAGGATGAGTAAACCACTATTTTCTCCGTGTGCTGTAGTGTAAACAGCAAATGCTGAGTATACGCTGCAGGTCAGGCCACGTCCATGGAAGGAGAAACGGAATCGATGACCCTTTCATCAGAACTATAGATGCTGCCTGCCCTGCTAATTTCTTCCAGCACCTTCTGTTTTTGTTTCGAATTTCTCATAGTCGCAGGGTTTTTTTTTGCTCCTGTTCGAGCTATTTCAATTTATCGCCGCATGTTGGAGCAGTTACTAGGCCGGCAATAAAAACTAACGCACTGAGTGAGCACTTCATTAGTCTTGCCTCATAGAATAGGTATTGTACCCTAGATCAATAATTGCTCCAATTAGTAACAGCCAAAGAGGTATAAAAATAAAACTAAGCTTCATTTGTGCAAATTGCTCTAATCTCGCGCACACCGCCAGCTGAAAGCCTAATTTAAGCAGCATAGCACATAGGTACCAAACCTCCTTCCTGAGATTGGTACCATTCCTATCATAGCCTGCTTTGCATCTTCCTATTATCTTTACGATTAACATGATTAAAAGGATAGCATCAAAAATCCAGAGCGGGATAAAGATGAGGAACCAGTTCCAAGGAGCTTTATCGTCCAGTTTCAGCACCAGTACAATTAGGAAGAGCAGGGTGAAGAGCCAGGTCATCAGAACCCTCTGCGCTAATGACATTCTCATCTAAGACAGACGGAGGGTACGATGCTCGCCTCTCGATTGTTTGCTCAGAATGTTTCAAGAAACTGTTGCGAAGACAATCCGTTATGAAAATAAGGTGCATTTCATTTCAATCTATGACTGCGCCATTCGCTCTTTGATGTTACATGTGCACGTCGTTTACTCCGTATGATTATGTACGCTAGTACTTTGACATAAAAGCATCAACTTCATCCACCCTGAGTGTTCATTCCAGTCATTGCTTGGCCACGTTACAATATGTTGTGCGAATCAGAATCGGGTAAACAGCCTTCCATCAGCGATCTCGGATCTCTCTGCCCACTTCCAGGAGGCGAAGCCTCAACTCAGATGCCCGCTTAAATCCCGTTCAAAACGTTTCTTCCTGGCCCTTCGCTAGGCTTCGGGTCGGTTCGGTTCCTCTGTGCTTTGCTTTTTTTTGGTGTGCTTTCACTTTCCCTTCGAACCCTTTATCTCGCTGAAAAAGAGCAATTCGTACCCCTTTAATAACACCAGAGCCCCGCCTACGCTGTGATCTGATTAGTGCTTTACGTTGTTGTCATCAATGTATCCAGTTCGAATTGTGCGGTCACATTGTCAATCACCAGTGTGACACACTTCCGGAATCACTGACTCGACGTCTCGAGTATATGCAGTGCTTTACAGGAATGGTGTACTTTGATGCATATATATCAATTTTCATAGTTTTATCCCCGTAATTTCACGCCTCCAAAATATATATGATCTCTTTATGAGAAGATATTTCAGAGTCTGCAGAAAATAACCACTCCAAATGAGGACGGTCAGGCTAGTGAAGACCCGATTAAATTATCTGGCAACTACACTGCTGTTAGATCATGTGGCTGTCCTGCACATTTCTTCGGGTGGAAGAGCTGCAGTGGGTAAGATGGCTCCTATAATAGAACTGAAATGATTAACTCAGATATGGAACAGGCAAAGCTTGAAACAACACACCAGCACCCTAATATCTGCTAGCATGTAGTATGGGGAAATGGATCTTGGTCCATTGAATCTGTACCATTTAACCATGTGTACATCCTATAGATACATCCTATCTACCAGCAACTTAGTAAACTCCTAGGAAAAACAAACCTTGGCCAATTAGGTTCTAAATAATTTTGGGAAACCTTTCTTTCACCTTACTAATAAATGGAAAAGAAATTTCAGATGATAATAATGTCTGTGAAGTTCATTTTCCAATTTTGAATGCTCTTGGATGGCATACAAAGACATTAGAAGGAACTTGTTAAATAAAAGCTAAGATGTTGTGCAGTCTCTGAAAACAAAAATTGGTTCAAATTAAAAAGGTGGAAATTTGCTTTGGGTTAAAGAATGTAAATTAGTCAAGGCATTATGAAGTAATCACCATTGTAGGGCAGACTCCAATCAGAATCTCTGTCATAGAAATTTCTGACACAGGAGCCCAATCAGATTATTGATTGGGCTATTCCCTCATCTCTGTTTTTGCAAATTGCAGAATGGCAAGTGCCCCTCCATCTAGTTTTGAAATGTTTCAGCCGTGAGTTGCCATCACTGAAATCCACCATTTTTTGGATGATTTTTTTCCATCAATTTATTGCTAGTTTTTCCAATAATTGCTTCAAATCTGCATTCTCTAGTTGTTGACCTCTGCAAAGAAAATGGGTACTTCCTGTTTGGCTCATGTCAGTGTCTCAATTAATCATAATAATCACTGTCATTTTGTTAAAAGTCTCAATAAATTTCATGAAGCCAACATTATAATCCTAGAAAGGTTCATCTGTTCAGCGGGCACAACCTGCGGTCAACAAATTCATGTTGATAAAAATGCGGCTCTGCAAACGGATGACTGTTTTGGCACATATCTGCATTTGGAAAATATATCAACAATTACCAAGAAAGCTACATAGTCTTTATGTTGCTTCACTGTGGTTACAATGAACTGTTGTCAAAATGCATTGTTGGATGAGATTGTAAGATTAAGGAGTGTGTGACAATATTGCTTTATTTTACATTTTTCCTCTACATATAAGCATGACAAAGCAACAGAGAAGTATGTGTAGCATTTCAGCTAACCATTGATGTATTTTCCCAATACACAGACGTATCAAAACATTGCCGACATGACAATCCTGTTTTTTTCACAGTCTATTAATTATTGCAAGCAGCAAACAAAAAAATGAACACAAGGTGCCTGCCTGCTGTAATCTCTCAGCTTCGTATAAGGTAACTGCTGTGCTGGGTACTTGGTTGAAACACTTCTCTAATTTTTTTAAAATCCAATGCAGTAAGGTTTAGGCAAGACTGGCCTTGTCAGTGACATCCACATGAATAATGAAAAAGTTTCTTTATTTGGTCTATACTTGTAATGAAATGGAAAAAAAATGTACAGACAGGTCTTTTGTTAATTATATTGGAGATCCTTAAGGAAGGTACTTACAGAAACCAAGTGCCTTGTGATGACTTTAAGCTGTCCAAAGTGCTTTAGAGTCAATTAAATTTATAATGTAGAAATTATACTGATTAATTTAAGCATGGCAAGACTCCACAAACCTCCATTCAAATAATTATCAGTAAGTGTGGAAAAACAGCACCTTTTGATAGTGCAGTACTCCCTCAGTACTGCATTTTAGCATCGGCCTGGATTAACTGCTCAATTCCCTGGAATGAATTCATAAAATTCTAACTCAGGCAAAACTTAGATTAAGCTCTCAACATATGTAGAGCATTGGGGGCAGCATAATTGCTGATGTCTGCCATATTGGATTGATCTCAGTGTGCCAGCATCCAATTATTCTCATACATTGCTTCTGTCCGATAACTAATTCTCAACCCATGTCAGTATATTATCCCCACTTCCATGTGCTCTAACTTTGACCTTCAATGTGGGTCGTCATCAAAAGCCTTCTGAAAATTCAAACACACATCAGCTGGTTCCCTCTTATCTATTCCACAATTCACATCTTCAAAGAGCGTTAGCAGATTAGTCAAGCATGATTTTCCTTTCATAGATCCATATTGACTCTGCTCAGTACTATTATTCATTGCAGGGTTTTCTGTTCTTACGTTGATCATTATAGTTTCCAGCATCTTCCTAATTATTGATGTTAGGTTAACAAGTCAGTACTTCCCTGTTTTCTTAAATAGTGGGATCATAATGATTTACCCCCAATCCACAGGAACAATTCCAGAAACTACAGGACCTTGGAAGCTGATAACAAGAACATCCACCATCTCTAATGCCACCTCTTTCAAGATTTTGGGATACAGGTCATACTTGGGATTTCCCAGATTTCAATGTCAACAGCTTCTTTGTTTTTTTTTTGACAAATAATGGGTTATCTCAGTTTCTCAAACTTACTAGACTCTTGCTGCACTATTTCATTCCTGGAGCCAGCCATTGGCAATTGACAGCTCGTCATCTGATATACTTTTCCAGGATGACAGGCTTCTTGGCTGGCAATGCAGTTGAGTGAAGATGGAGGTGATGGATAAAGGAGATGCTGAAGCATAAGAGATACGTAGCAGCAATTTGGATGATCTGGAATTTGAGAAGGGAGGAGAGAATGCCGAGAAAACATTAAATAAATTCTGATGTTGACCTTGACGTGGATAAGCCTAGAGATGTTAAAGATAACAGATGGGTTGCTTTCAAAATGAGGAGAACAAAATAATAGAGGGTAAACGTAAGAGAAATAAGACTTACAAGTTTGTAAAAAAATCT
>JAUZTB010000063.1:20093210-20108675 GCA_034780895.1 Rhynchobatus australiae
GCCTGAAACTGCACCAAGTGATATCAGTGTTAATGCAACATTCAACTGCAGTGAAATTTTCCACTTTATTGGTTTGGGGGGAAAAAAACAAAAGTGTTCTGTAAGTAAATAAGAAATCATTTTTCACTAACCCTTTCCTCTGAAACCTTGTTCTATATATTAAGGCCCAAAACTGAAACTTGATTTTTTTGTCCTTGCTGAAATCTGTGACCTAAATACAGATTTGCATTATTTTTTTTGGAAAAGTCATGCCTTGAATGCTTTGCCTGCGAATGTTGGGTTTGTGGTTACTCTTGGCCTTGATCATTTGGGTGGCTGCTGTTTATCCCTACCACACTTCAGTTTTCTGTATATTGCTAAAGGGGAGAGGATGGCTTTTATTTTTCTTCCACAGAAACTGATAAGTCAGGCACAGTTTTTTGTCTGGATTGCATGTTTCTGTAAAGACATTCATAGAGTCCATCTGTGTCTTCACAGAGAACCTGTGGTAAAGCCTGTCCAGTGTATCTGCTTGTGAAAGCAAAGAAAATGCTTTTGGCAGGCCCTAATTCTTCACCTTTCCATGTAATTTTCCTACTCGCTTGTCAAGAAAAGTTGATACCAATTTGGCAAACTTAGATGGCTTTTCATATTTTAACTACACGTTAGCCTATTTATCAGGGGCTAAGTTCGGTTCTCAAAATAAAATCCTTTGATAAGTAATTATAGTTTTCAACTACAGTTTTTACATTACCTTTTCAAATAAATTAAAGAAAACCCATAATTAAAAATAACATGGAAGATCCTTGCTTTTCCTGAAGAAGTGACTCAGGGAGGGTCTATTTGGAGTTCAATTTGGAGCGCTATAATGGAAGGGCAAGGGAAAAAATGATTCAAAGATTTGCTCAAAGCTTAGAGCAACATCCCCACTGACTCCTGGCAACCTTTAGTCCATGACAGATCCAAGCGGAGAAAGGACATTCAGGATCGTGTTGAGCGCACACAAGCTCTGCATAAGCAGTAGAAGAAGCGCATCACCTTATGAACTATACGTTTGCCTGCCCCATTAGCTGTCTCCTGTCTCGTCTGTGGTTCTTTCATGTGGCGGATGAGGCAACTTGGAACCCACAGAGTGGAAGCAATTTGTCCTCACTCGTGTGGCAGAGCCTAAGAACAACTATTTCCATATTGACTTGCTCACTTATTATGTGTGACATGACATTCCCATAAGAACATTCCCTCAGGATAGCCATGTGTATAGAATGCATTTTGATGTTTTCACAAAGGAGGTTTGTTCCAGTTCATTCCAAATTAAAAATGTTGATCAGCACTAGGAAGTTAGTATGATGATGTTATTTCTGGTTTTAAAGCAAAGTGTTAGGTTGTTTTTTCTGATGGACCACAATGAATTTTAAAACAATCTAGTTTCTGCAACTGTGGTTTTGTTAACCCAAGTGTGAATTGTTTTATCCAAAGGGAAATGGATTGTCACTTGTGTACTAATTCTTTTTTTGGAAGTGCTGTGTCACTCCCAATCTCATGTTTTTTTATCTCCCTGTGGGAATATTATTGTTTTCATCATTTCAATTGATAGTTTATTGCAAAAGATCCAGATGACTGCTCTTTCAACAAAGCATATCTTAATTTAAATATATTTATTTCTGCGCTAAATACTGTCTAAAATTTTATGGCAGTAGTTCTAATGATTTGCTGGAAAATAAGATGTTATGGAAAATGTCTTTAAAACATTAATATTGAATGTAACCTTCTCTTTCCAGCAAGCCAGAAAACACTAATGAAAGAAAAAGATGGGTGTGGCAGGCAGAAATGGCCAGTCCTGATATACTCTTACAGTCTTCATCAATTTATTCCATAACACCTAAACAGAAAATGCTGGAGAAACCAGGCAGGTCAGACAGCATCTATGTTGAGAGAAATTGTTGGTGTTTCGGTTTGGAGACGCTTCATCTGAATTGAGAAAGAGAAAATGAGTTCGTCTCGCTGGCAGAGAAGGTGGGGTAGGGCATCAAGTGGAACAAAGGGAATTTCTGTGATGAGGTGAAATAACGTAGCTATTAATGGGCAGTTAAATTCCTTTGTCTGTATAATGTGCTGCAAGTGTTGTATAGTCTGACCTACTGTGAAAGAAAATGGAAGAGAGGAATGACCGGCAAGAATGACCAGTCTTTATTAAAACCACAAAAAGCAAGTTATCTAAAATAGAAAATTCGATATTGAGTCCTGTGGATCGTAGGAGTAGTGGAGGCCACAGATAGAGATTAGAGTAGAGGTGGGATGGGGAATTAAAGTGGCAGGCAACCGGAAGCTTAGGTACTCCTGTAGATTGAGTGCCGTTGGTCACCTAATCTGCATTTGGTTCCTCCAGTGTAGAGAAGGTTTCATTGTGAACACCTGAATGCAGTACACTAGACTGGAAGAAGTGCAAGTGGAAAGACTGCTTCGGTTCCTAGACGGTGGGAAGGGAAGGGGTGAGTGGATAGGTATTGCTTCTCCTGAGGTTGCATGGGAAAATGTCATATGAGGGATGAAGGAACTTACAAGCGAGTCGTGAAGAGTGTGATGCCTTCGATATGCTGGAAAGCAAGGGCAGGGGAATGTGTGTCTCTTTATGGAATTTTGTTGGAGCTGGTGGAAATTGAAAAGGATGATCTATTGAATGAGGCAGCTAGTGGGATGGAAGGTGAGAACCAGGGGTATCTGTTCTTGCTCTATACAGAAGTAGAAGGGGTGAGAGCAAAGGTGCAAGAGATTCTGTTATATGCACTTTCCCATGCAACCACACTCATTGCAATACTCATCCTTTCCCCTCTTCCCTCCTGTGATCCAAGCACCAGGTAAGGCATCATCCATTCTTTCCATGTAAAGTAGTGATTCATTTGCACTTCTTCCAATCTAGTGTACAGTATTACTGCATTCAGTTTCACTATGTGGTCTCCTTTATATTGGAGAAACCAGATACGGATTGGGTGATTTGCTTTGTGGAACACCTGTACTCAGTTCACAGAAGTGATCCTGAACTTGCAGTTCCCTGCCAGTTTAATTCCCATCCCTGTCCCACTCTGAACTCTGTCTGTAGGTGCCTCTGTTTTCACAACAAGGCCCAATACAAGCTTGAGGAACACAACACCTCATCCTTATCTGGGCACACTGTGTCCTGTAGGACTCTATTGAATTCTCCAACTTTCGATGACTTGCTCTTTCTTTATATCAGGACTGGCTATCTTTGCCTGCCACACCCATCTTTCTTTCTTTTTGTGTTTTCTGGCTTGCTGGGTATTTCCAGCAATACATTACATTGGCAAAAGAACTCAATTACCTCTTAGAAATAACAGCTATGTAATGTCACACCATTGCCTTTGTTCTACCCATTGCCTCTTGCCCCCTCTCCCCATCTTTTCTGCTTCCTGGACTAACTTCTCTCTTTCTCAGTTCTGATGAAAGGTCTTCAGCTTGAAACAATAATCATTTCTCTTTCCCTATTTTCTACCTGACCTGAGTTTTTCCAGTATTTTCTATTTTGTTTCAGATTTCCAGCACCTGCAGTTTTTAAATTTACAAACATTTTTTTTGATTCCATTGTATTATTATTTCCATACTTTCTGCTGTGGGCATGTTGCAAGTACATATTTCTGAAAGAGAGCTATATAGGAGGAAAATACCTGATATTGATTTTTTTTTGTTTTAATAGCCGCTCTTAATTTCCATTATGATAACTTTTTTATCACAAGTTGTTAATCTGAAATTTGGCTTAGTGTGAGAAAAACAAAAATTAGCTCTCTGATTTCATACAGGCAGCAGCATCATTGCAAAATGCAGTTTTCAAACTGTGGTGGGTTGATGGGGCTGGGATTGCAGTTTTTGGCAATTTTCTACCCAGTTATTGAAGCAATTGAGTATGTACACTAATGCATCAGCAGACTTAAATGTAGAATACATAACTAAGTAAAACTTAAGCATTTAATTTCTTATAGATGCGACATAATTGCAATTTCCATTTTCTTTTGTTGCATTTTCATTTTTCTTTGCGCTTGCTGTTAGTTTCACGAGTACTACCAGCTAGACAATAGTGCGAACTTGCATAAAAGAGCTTAAATTTTTACATTTTATTTTAAACTCCTAAATCTATTTTATATGGTTTTCTGCATCCCCTTCTTGAAATTAATTTTTAAAATTTTTTTATCTGGTATGAAATACTCTTTTGCTTTTTAGTGAATTTCCCATGGCAGAGCATGAACCATGTGCAATAATTATTTTTTAAAAATCTCTTGTTCTATTTTTTAATACTGCTCTCTTTTAAAATTAACATCATTTTGTTTTCATGATGGAGGATTTTGCAAGCCTCTTCAGCTTGTTGCAAATTCCTAATTAGATCTTTTTGAGAAATATAATGAGATTATATTTTGGGATCATTATATGGGAATGTGAAAATTTTCCCCCAAATGTAATAATTTGTTTTTGGGTTAATTTCTTTTTAAGAGATATTCACAAGATCATAACCTATTAATCCCCACATTAAAAAAAATAGCATGAGGTGCAATGTTATTTTGCTAGAGAAAATTGTTAATAGCTGCTCTGAAAATAGAAAGTATAATCATGTTAAGTTTTATATTATTTTTCAGTATCTTGAGGCAGTGCCACAGGATAGATACGAAACATTCACAGTCCATCATACAGGATTTTGAATGCTTGAAATGTATTAAAATCAGAATTTATGCTCTGTTAAAACCATTAACTTTAATGATCTTTGTGGACTTGTGTATGAAGGTTGCATTTTTTTTCCTAAATGATCCATTTTCAGATTTTTTTGAGTTTATGCTAAGTACAACGTGGTAACCTTTCTGTTAATGGAATAGTCTATGTTTGTGCTATGGAATTGCATGACTAATACCATTGCAATGTGTTTTACTTGGCCAGCTCTTGCAATGTAACTGCACGTTACAAAATTCCAATTTATTTTAGGACCTGGCTTTTGCTTATGAGTACAATGTCATGTGTAATTAGTCTATTTAAATAGAAGACAGTTTTCTCATTCTTTTTGATCTTCTCTTCTTCCTCCCTGTCTCATGGTTTTCTATTGCACTTGTACTCGCTCGCCCTTCTGTTCATTGTTTCTCTCCTGCTCTTATACTTCATAATTTTGTCAGACATGCTGATGTTTTTATTTCCCTCTCTGGGCTCTGCTGCTGATGGTTCTGTTGCATGCTGGCTCTTGCTTTGTTTTTTTTAATTCTGGTGCGTTCTGTGTGTTGCTTATGTTTCTCCCTAGGCTTATTTTTCGAGTACACCTGCTTCTTTGTTGAAATTTGCATTGTATGCACATTTAAAATCAACTGTCAGCAAATAATGAGCCAAAAACAAAAGTCATCATCAGTTGGTAATCTTTTAGTAGTTAACTTCCTATGTGCCATACTGAATAATAGTGTTGAACAAATTTTAGTTTCATAGATTTTCTTTTCAGGAAAAGAACTGCTCTGTTGTTGTTATACAATAGAACAGTGAAAACTCTAGATGGTAGAAGATTAGTTGTGGAGGCAAATTTTGGAAAGGTACGAAAATAACAGGGTGGTTGTCATGGATGATTTCAACTTCCCTGATATTGATTGGCACCTCCTTAGTATAAAGGGGATAGATGGGGCAGAATTCATTAGGAGTGTCCAGGAAGGATTCCTGACACAGTATGTGGACAGGCCAAATAGAGGAGAGGCCATACTGGACCTGGTACTGGGCAATGAGCCTGATCAGGTTTCAGATCTCTCGGTGGGAGAGCATTTTGGAGGCGGTGACCATAACTCGACCTTTACCATTGCCTTGGAGAGTGATAGGAGTAGATGATATGGGAAAGTATTTAATTGGGGAGGGGGAATTGTGGTGCTACTGGGCAGGAACTTGGGAGTGCAAATTGGGAACAAATGTTCTTGGGTAAGTACATTACAGAAATGTGGAGATTATTTAGGGAGTACTTGCATGGTGTTCTGGATAGGTTTATCCCATTGAGGCAGGGTAAGGATGGTAGAGTGAAGGAGCCATGGTAGACAAGGGATATAGAATATCTTGTCAAGAGGAAGAAAGAAGCTTGCCTTTAGGTTTAGAAAGCAAGGATCAGACAGGGCTCTTGAGAATTGCAAGGTAGCCAGGTGGGAGCTTAAGAATGGACTAGGGAGATCTAGAAGGGGGCATGAGAAGGCTTTGGTGAGTAGGATTAAAGAAAACCCCAAGGCGTTCTACACGTATGTGAAGAATAGGGGGATGACTAGAGTGAGGGTAGGACTGATCAGGGATAAAAGAGGGAACGTGCCTGGAGTTGGAAGAGGTAGGAGAGGTCCTTAATGAATACTTTGCTTCAGTATTCACCAGTGAGAGAGACTTTGATATTTTGTGAGGATGGCATACAACGGCTGATATGCAAGGCATGTTGACGTGAGGAAAGAGGATATGCTGGAACTTATTGAAAAAACAGTAGGATAGATATAAGTCACCAAGGCCGGATGGGATATATCCCAGGTTATTATGGGAAGTGAGGGAAGAGATTGCTGTGGATTTGGTGATGATATTTGCGTCCTTACTGGCCACAGGAGTAGTGCCAGATGATTGGAGGGTGGCAAATGTTATTCCTTTGCTCAGGAAACAGAGTAGGGATAACCCTGGGAATTACAGGTCAGTGAGTCATACGTCAGTGGTGGGCAAATTACTGGAGAAGATTCTTAAAGGCAGGATTTGTGGGCATTTGGAGAAATACAAGCTGATTAGGGGCAGGTTGTGCCTCACGAGCCTGATTGAATTCTTTGAGGATGTGACAAAGCACATTGATGAAGGTAGAGCAGTGGATGCAGTGAAGGTAGAGCAGTGGATGCAGTGTACATGGAATTTAGTAAGGTGTTTGATAAAGGTTCCTCATGGAAGGCTCATTCAGAAAGTCAGGAAGCATGGGATCCAGGGAAACCTGGCTGTGTGGATTCAGAATTGGCTCACCCATAGAAGACAGAGGGTGGTTGTAGATGGAATGTATTCTGTCTGGAGGTCAGTGACCAGTGGTGTTCTTCAGGGATCTGTGCTGGGACCCCTGCTCTTTGTGATTTTTATAAATAAGATTTCTTTATTAGTCATGTGTACATCGAAACACACAGTTAAATGCATCTTTTGCATAGGGTGTTCTGGGGCAGCCTGCAAGTGTCGCCACACTTCCGGTGCCAACATAGCATGACCACAACTTCCTAATTTGTACGTCTTTGGAATGTGGGAGGAAACCAGAGCACCCGGAGGAAATCCACGCAGACACAGGGAGAACGTACAAACTCCTTACAGACAGCGGCCAGATTTGAACCTGGGTCCCTTTTTAAATGTGGCAAGCGTTTTTGCACTTCAAACTTTTAAGACTGTGAGTTCAGACTGGCACTGGAAAAGTTTCTTTGCAGTTCCCCACCAGCTAATCAATCAACAATCCCTAGCTTTCCCCTCTGCGAAGAGCAAAAAGGTCTTGCATTATTTCACACATTACAGCAAGATGAAGATCACGGAACCCATTGGATCAGTGCCAGCACAGCAGTCCCTTTCCCCTTCCCTTTTCCCCTGAAGCTATTCTCTTTGATGTGCCCATCAACTCCCCTTTAGTTCTTTTGCCATTTTCGTACACAAGGGGTAATTTACAATGAACTTGCCACATTATCTTTGGAATGTGGAAGGAAACATAAGCACCCATGTAAAAACCCATGTGGTTACAGAGAGAATGTGCAAACTCCACACAGACAGCACCCAGGGTCATGGTTCCTGAAGCTGTGTTATGGAAACATTAACTACTGCACCGCCATGCCTCTCTTCACTTAAATGTCCCCTTTGTTTCAAAGGAAACATCTCTACCATAGCCAGGCTCTCCTCATAGCCATAATCCTCAAATCTTGGCATTGTTCTCACAAATTTCCTCACATCCCCTCCAGCTGTACTGTGGCCTTCCAGTAGTGTGGTGGGGTGGGCTTTTTTAAACTATCCTTCTTGGAAGCCTCATTTAAAGTAGTTAAAGCACTTTAATTTTTATCCCTGCTGGTGAGGAAGAAAGAGCAAACTTGCACTTATCCAGCACCTAGCATGGCTTCAGAATATTCAAAAGCATTTGTAATGGTAAAGATTGGCTGTCCCTTTCACTGTGATGCACAAGCCCAGGGAGTGCTCCCAAAGATCTCTTGTTCAGCTCTAAAATGTTGAATATTATCAGCCCAGAGGTGAAGCCTCCAGTATTAGTTGTTGGATTGTTATGGGAAATGGAAGTGTATTCAAACTACACTGAAAGCGATCACTCCAATAATGTCAGTTTAATCTGGCAAGTTCACACAAGTTGATGGATTGCTGTGTTTTCTTTCATCCTTTGGGCAGGTAGTGCAGATGTCTCACAGCCCGAGAGACTCAGGTTCGATCCTGACCTCTGGTTGGACTTTACACTTTCTTCCTGTGACCATGTGGGTACTGTGCCTCCCACCCCCCAGTTCTCCTATATCTTCCCACACCAAAGCCATTCTGATTGTTTAGTTAATTGGTTAATGGAAATTACCCAGGTTTAGGTAGCTGGTGGGAGAATCAGGAGTATTAATGGGTATTTGTGAGAGAATAGATTAAAGGGAAATGTGGGGGAACACAGCAAGCTTTTTAAATTATCTTTCTCGGAAGCTGCATTTAAATAGTTAAATCACTTTTCTTCTTGTCCCTTGCTTTTGACGAAGAAAGAGCAAACTTGCACTTATCCAGCAGCTAGCATGCCTTCAGAGTATTCAAATGTATTGTTCAACTCAGGAACTGTAATAGCAAAGATTGACTGTCCCTTTCAATGTGATGCACGTACCCAGGGAATTGCTCTGAGAGCATGCATTGACTCAATAGGCCAAATGGCCTGTATAGGAACATTTGAAATAAATAAGGAAGTATGAAATATTTCTTGGAATATGCACTTCTCTAGTTGGGGGTGGGAGGCAGGCTTATATTGTCCTCAAGGAGATGATGGTGTATTGCCTTCTTAAGTCCTGAGGACCCATATTAGTGAAGGTATTCCCTGAGCACTATTGTTCCAGAAATTAGATCCAGCAACAGCAAAGGAACGGTGGTATACTTCCAAGTCAGAGTGGTGTGTGACGTGAAGGGGGATTTGTCGGTGTGGTCATTCCTGTGCCCCTTGTCCTTCTAAATTTGGTATACTGAGGAAATAACACCACAGAAACAGTTTGTCTGGGCTAGGCAGCCGGGGTTGGCATTCATCTTGCGCGTGAGCTGTAGTCCTAATTGCTTATGCGTCACAAAGTCTGCCACCTTTCATCAGCATAGCATCATTCCATCTCCAACCAGCCTCAATCCATCTGTTGTTAAAGGTCATGTTCTACACTCAGCTGTACTGATGCATGTTTAATGGTTTCCCAACCTTCAGCCTTCATAAACTCAACAGAAAAACATATCTTATACATTCAGTGTCCTAGCACACACCTACCCTGTATTGTTTGAACAGCACTGCTTCCCAGCATCCAAACCCATGAGGTTTAGTATCCCCATTCTTCCAGGCTTCACCCTGCCCCCTATGTAACTTCCTATACACACTGAAGAACCTTCTGTCAGCTCCACATTCCTCTTAAGTCTGACCACTGTGTATACACCCCTCCTTTCACCCTTTTGTGGGCAGCTTGCCTTTATGTGCCGTAAGCACTAGAATTTGCTTGTATCTCCACTTCCTTTTTTTGTTAAGACCTTAAAGCCCAATGGCTTAACCAAGTGTTTATTAACTCCTTCTGATACTGCTTTTTTGGACAGTGTCATTTTATTTTGATTAAGCTTCTTTGAAGACCCTGTTTTTCCTGTTCAGGGCTACCTAGCCTTGCTGTGCCCACATAGTTCTCATGTGTATTTTATTCACTTTTGCTTTAGCCACTTATCTCTAGAAAGTAAACCAAATATTGATGCAATCTCTGACTGTTTCTGAAGCTGTGGCATGCACTGCCACAATAACCACTTTCAAACTTATTCCCCTTTGCCCCCTGCCCTAAATCTTACATTTACTCCTGTAGTATTGTAGTAGCATTTCACTCTCACTCTGAATCTCTGAGCTTCAACAGAAGCCGTTGGATTCAAGTCCCACTGCAGAGATAAGTGTATAAAAGCTTTGGCTATTGTTGGAGCTGCTATCTTGTAAGTTCGGTGTTAAATCATGGCCCTGCCTACACACACAGCTAGATGTAAAAAAAAGCTCTCGGCAAAACTTTGAAGAATACTTTGAATATTTTTGAAAAAAATTAGGGGTGATCTCCCAATCATGATCACAGCCAAAAAAAAATCAGTAACATTTGTAGGAGCTTGCTGCATGTAAGTTTGATGCTTCTCTACTTCACAACTAACTACAATGTTAATCAGAAGGGCTCAGCCTGACTAATTGGTGAATGCAAGATAGGTGGGAGTCCACCTATTTTCACCTGTGCTTCAGTTTCAGTGTACTTGAGAACAGGCAACCCACCAAGAAAACATTCTGGAGGTGGAGGGAAAATGACCAGAGCCCATTGTCCATATCAGGACAGTTTCCATAGGCAGAAAAAAGGATTAAGATCCAGTGGGAAAATTTTGAGGAATAGGAAAGAAACAGGACCTCAAAGGTAGTCATTTCCAGATTGCTCCGTGTGCTTTGCGTCTGTAAAAATAGGATAGTGCAGTTAAATGTGTGGTGGGAGAGGTAGTCCACGAGGGAGGGATTTACATTTCTGAGCCATGGAGGCCAGTTCTGCGTCTGATGGAACCTACATAGGCCAGACAGATTAGTCCAGCTCTTTGGAGGTGTAATGTCCTTGCAGGGTGATTCCCTAGTGCCCTTGAGAGGGGTTTAAATTTGCAGGGGCATGCATACAGGAAGGCAGGATTGGAAGGGAGGAAGCAACAGAACAAAAATCAAAGCGTGGAGACAGAACTGGACTGAGAAAGTACAAGAAGGTCTAAGATCCATTTACAGTACAGGTACGTAATTGTAAGAACTGTATTAAACAAGGTTGGGAAGTTGCAGACGCAATTTACCATACGAGGTTACAATATTGTCGCAATAACAAACAACTGGCTTAAAAAAAATCATGGATTCTAAATATTTTTGGATACAAGTTGTTCAGCAAAGATGGGGAAGGGAAGGAAGAAGTGGGCGTAGCAGTATTGCTTGAGAATATTGCAGTACTGGAGAGAGGATGTCCTGGAATGATCAAGCATAAAATCTGTGTGTTTAGAATTGAGAAACAATAGGGGAGCAATTATACTAAGACAATCCTGTTCTATATTTGTAATGACACAAATCTTGGAGCCGTAGTGAATTGTGAGGAGAATAATAATAGACTGAAAGGAAACCAAGGCTGGTGTAATTTCCAACTAGTGAGAATGATATTGATGATCAAGTTTGCAGGGAAAATTGCAGAGATGTGCAAAAGAAATTAGTGAATTTCAACTACCCAATACAGACTGATAGCAATAACATAAGGGGCAAAGTGGGGGAGAATTTCTGAAGTGTGTTCAAGAGAACTTCCTTAATGGGTATGTCTTTGGTCCAACAAGGAAGGCACTAGTCCAAAACGGTTTGTGGAAATGAACCAGACCAAGTGGATCAGTGGGGAACATCTAGGAAACAGCAATCATGATATCATTAGCTTTAGAATAACAATGAAAAGAGTATGGGTCACTCAGGTAAATAGAGTCAATTGGAAAGCGATCCATTTCAATGGACTTTGGCCTAGGTAAATTGGAATCAAACCTCAACAAGGAAAACTTTAATTGAACAATTTAGAGGCTTTTAAAGTGGAGATGTTTTAGCCACAGTCCCATTTGGGAGAAAAATAGAAACACTAAAACCAGAATTCCCTGGATGATCAGAAAGATAGAGTAAAATGCAGCTGGTAGAAGAAGAAATGACAGATACCATGTTGTTAAAGCTTGTGAGAACCAGGCTGATGACAGAACACTCAGAGGGGTGGTTAAAAAGAGGAAAGAGAAGGTAAAGAAAGTATAAAAAAAGATTGGCTGCAAACATAACAGGGATCCGAAAAATATTCTATGGTCATGTGAACAGAATAGTGTTGTAAGAGAGGTGGGACTGATTAGAGACCAGAAAATAAATCTACTCATAGAGGCAGGTACTGAATGAATAATTTATGCTGGTCTTCAATAAGGAAGATGTTGTGGGAGAGTCAACAATGGAAGATGTAATTGAGAATCAATACTGTATATGCATAGACGTTTTGACAGTTTTGTAAGCAGACAATCAGCAATTACAGAGAGCATGTTTAATCTCTTTTCATTTGTTGTGATTAATTTTTTATAAATCAGAATCTTCCTATTTACCTAAGACTCTGCTGCTCTACTACCCCTCTACTGCTTTTACAGGGAGGTGGGATACTTAAGATTGTTAAAGCCTAGAATTCTTGAGCACACAAATTAGATGTAAGTGACACAACAAAGTGCCATTAGGTTAACAGTTTACTCAAGATTTTCAGGATATGCATATATTGCACATACTGAGAGTTCTCCTGGGGGGCAGAATTTGCCAGAGGAAAACAGCTGACAGACATTTTAAAAGCTCCAAGAAACATTTGAAGGGTCACATTATTATCAAGGGAAGTTAAATAAATAAATTCCTACAGCTTGGAGAATTCTCATCTGTGTAGACCTAGATTTTCTGATCTTGTGCTGAATTAAGAGGAGTTTGGTACTGAAGGGCACTATTCATAGAGAAAAAAAGTCCCCGGGGATATTTAATGAGGTGAATGCTGTCCTAGTCTGTTTAAATGCATAAGCTGGCATTGGATTCCAAAAAACTAACAAAATACTCTTAACTGGAGCCTGGGAAAGGTCTTGGATAAAGTCAATATTATCTCTTTGCTTTTGCATACCAACCTCTGTAAGTAGAAAGCTAAGCTTTACTTAACATGGTCTTCACCTCACCTTATTTATGCCACCACTTTAAGTAACCAATTTATCTCCAAAACCCTCTGTTATTCTATTTCATTTAAAATCTTATCATTTTAGTAGCATGTCTTACTCCTTTCTTCCAAAATGCGTTCCTTTAACATTTTCCATCTCAATTTAAGATTTTTGCCTTTCTATCCAACCTACTAGCCTTTCAGGAAACATGTCAAATTTGCCACATCCCAAATCTGGTGTCAATAGCAGAGTACAATGTTGTCCCTTCATTTAGCTAATATGAATGTGGCATTCAAAATATGATGAATGAATTAATAACTGGATATGATCTGATAACTGTTACAGAGATGTGGTTGCAAAGTAAATAAGGTTGGAGATTAAATACTCCAGGATATTTATATTAAAGAATGGATTAGAGTCAATAGAAAGGAAGGATCGTAATTTGGGAAATCAAGAAGTTGAATCAGTTGGAGTGGAGCCAAGAAACAGTAAGGTGCATAAAACATTATCCAAGGGTATATAATGGACTTCAAACTGCAATGTATACCTGGGCATAGTATAAATCAGGAAATCAGAGGTGTGCAGGATGAGTAATCATATAGTCTTGACGAACTTCAAACCACATACAGATTGGCAAGCCAAATTAACATTGATAATTGGGAGGACATATTCCTGGAATTTACAGTATAAGTGATGGTTTTCTAGATCAGTATGTTGGGGAACCAAAAAAGGAAAAGAACACTTTAGATCAAGTATTGTGCAACAACAGGGGTTAATTGATGATGTAGTAGTTAAGGTGTCTTCAGGGATCATAATAGAATTTTATATAAAAAGTACAAGTGATTTAGTTCAATCTGAATCCAGGGTCTTAAGTCTGAATGAAGTGAACAATGAAGGCATGAAGTGCAAGTTGGCAATAGTAGACTGGAAAACAATTTTAAACGTTATGACAGTAAACAATCAGTATCTAACATTCAAAGAATTAATACATTGTTCATGCCATATCAAACAAAATAAAAGACTCAAGCGTAGAAGTGGTCCAGCTGTCGTATCAAGAGAAGTTAAAGATAATATCGGATCAAAAGGAAAAAAAACATAATGTTACCCAAAAAAGCAATGAGCCTGGGGATTGGGAAAAATTCAAAGTTCACCAAAGGAGGACCAAGGCATTGATAAGGAAAAGGAAAATAAAATATGAGAATAGGCTCATGAGAAACATAAAAGCAGATGGTAAAAACTTCTACAATATATGGGCCCCTTACAGAATGAAAAGAAGAAATTATAATAGGTAACAAGGAAATGGGAGAGGAATTACATAAATATTTTTACTCTATTATCATAGAAAAAAACTAATTGAATACTTCAGGTCTAGTATGAATAAGGAGCTCAAATATTAGTGAAGAATTAGTATTGGAGAAATTAATGAGGCTGAAAGTCAAATAATCCATGGAATCTGGTGATCCGCATCCAAGGGTATTTGGGAGGTGGCTAAGAAGACAGTGTTATAGAATCATACATCACAAAACAGACCCTTCAGCCCACACTGCCTAGCATGACCATCAAATCCCGATCCATAGTCATCCCAATTTTCCTCTCACATCAAGATAATACTGCAGCCCCCCCACCACACACACACACACACACACACACACACACAAATTCTCCTGCCATCCATGCACACTGGGAGCAATTTACAGGTGGCTAAGTATCACTTGCAGGCCTTTGGCATTTGGGAGGAAACTGGAACACCAGGGAAAGGAGAAAAGTGTGAACTCCAGACGTATAGCATTGGAGGTCAAGATGGAACCAAGGACCTTTGCTGCAGCTGAGCAAACTGTGCTGCCCATTGGTTGCATTGGCATCTTCCAAAATTCCATAGATTAAAGAACACAGGTTTGAGGTAGCAAATGTAGCCTCTCTATTTTAGAAAGTAGGAAGAGAGAAACAGAGAACTGTAGAGCAACTACAACATAGAACAGTACAGCACAGAAGGGGCCCTTTGGCCCACCATGTTATGCCGACCTATGTAAAAACCTACTCCATGATCAATCTAACCCTTCCCTCCTATACAGCCTATAACCCTCCATTTTACTTATATCCATATGCCTATCTAAGAATCTTCTAACTTTCCCTATTGTATTAGCCTCTACCACTACCCCCAGCAGTGCATTCCAGGAACCCACCACTCCCTGCGTAAAAAACCTACCTCTGACATCTCCCCTAAACTTTCTTCCTCTGACCTTAAACAGATGTCCTCTGGTAATGGTCATTGCCACCCTGGGGAAAAGGTGCTGGCTGTCCACTCTATCTATGCCCCTCATAATCCTATATACCTCTATCAAGTCACCTCTCATCCTGCATCGCTCCAAAGAGAAAAGCCCTAGCTCATTCAACCTTTCCTCGTGAAACATGTTCTCTAATCCAGGCAGCATCCTGGTAAATCTCCCCTGCACCCTCACTAAAGCTTCCACATCCTTCATATAATGAGGTGACCAGAACTGAACACAATACTCCAAGTGTGGTCTAACCAGAATTTTATAGAGCTGCAACATTACC
>JAUZTB010000063.1:20139708-20154280 GCA_034780895.1 Rhynchobatus australiae
CATTGACCCTCCCTCTCCAAACTGCTAAGTCTCTTCATACTGTGATTTAATGGCAATATTTCATTTTCTCTCTTAGTGTTTGTGCAGGGTCTTGACCCAAAATGTCAATGTTCTCCTTTTACCTCCATAGATGATGCCTAATCTGCTGAGTTCTTCCAGTGTTTTGTTTATTTTATAATAAATTTCCATTCCTACCTATCAGGCTGTCCAATGAAAACTAATTTTCTTGTTTCTTTAGCTGTACTTCAACCTAAGAAGAATGAAATGCCTTTCCTTGCATTGAATATCACAACCATCCAAAGTCTATTTTTTGATTATGAAACATTAATTTTTCTTTACATTTATCTTTTCAGGTCAAAAAAAATCAAGCAATCAATTGACAAATCAACAGAGACAGATAATGGCTATGTTTCTCTGGATGGAAGAGTGAGTAACAAAAGCCATGAAGATGGAAGACTATCTCATGATGCTCATTGTGAAATAATGGGATCTGAAGAGTACAACTTGACTATAGAAGCAGGAAGAAATTCACATGCTCCTCTAAATCATAAAGTAAGTATGCTAGAACTAGACTGGTCAAATCTTCTACTTAAAGATGGCAGTACTGCATAGACCTGCCAACAGTTACCTTTTTTGTTTGCAAATTTGGGCAAGTATGAGCAAATGCAGAAGTCCTGAATGTCTACACAGCTGCTGGTGACTGAACTATTAAAATTTGACGCTGAGCTCCTCATGGAGTGCATATTTCCACAATTTTCCACTGCTCACACTGGGAAATTTGTGCCAGGTTAGTCTTGAAGCAAGCCTGTGGGTTTGAATGGAGGGGAATGGCTGCTAGGGACAAGTCTAAAGTAATTTATGTTGTGATTTAATGGAGTTAATTCAAGCATGTCCTGTGTTTTATTATCATTAATTTTTTTTGATATGTTTTGATTCTTACTATTTTTTTAAAATGTTTGTTAATATTACAATGATTCAAGCTCTTTGACAGCCAATAGGACAAATGACATGTCTGAGCCAGCTGTCAAAGCATTTCTAGGGGGTTTCCCATGTACAATTATAGGACATGTCTTTGCCGATCAGGTCAGAGCAGGCTTTGGTGAGAAAGTTCAGCCTGGGGGCTACACTCAAGGTAACAGTAGATTCAGCAGGCAGACGAGGCAGTCTGCAGATTTGGGCTAATTTATTGGTCAGTAGTTGCTAAGTTTGAACAAGGTATTGCCACTGCCATACTTGGAATCATTGTCATTTCTGATTGTGGTATAAAATCGTACATCATCTTATACATACTGTTATCCCTTGCAGTAAAGATCTCCAAATATTAAATGCAGTGCAGAAAAGGGAACCATTTTGATTTAAATATCAGTCATGAGCCTATCTCTAAGGTCAGCCTCCTATGTTGCAGTGAGAATAAACCCAGCCTATCCAATCTCTTCTTGTAACTACAGACCACTATTCCCAGTAACATCCTAGTGAATCCCTTCTGCAATCTCTCTGTTGCTATCACATTCTTTCCATAGTGTGGAGTCATGGACCGTACACCATACTTGAAGTGCAATCTAACAAATGTTTTATATGGCTACAATATGACATCCCAACTCTTATACTCGATGCTTCAGCCTCTGAATGTAAGCATACCAAATGCTTTCTTCACTATCCATGTCACCACTTTCAGGGAGCTATGGACTCAGCCCAAGGTTTCTCTCTACTTCAGTGCTGTTCAGGTCCCTGCCATCTACTCTCTATTATTCTACTACAATTTGGCTTCCCAAAGTGTATTACCTCACACTTGTCTGGATTAAATTCTATCTGCCACCATTCAATCCAATTTTCCAGCTGATCTGTTCCTCACTATACCCTTAGACAACCTTCTTCGCATTCTATGACTCCACCAATTTTTGTGTCATTTGCAAACTTACTGATCAGACCACCTACATTCTCACCAAGTCAGTTATATATTACAAATAGCAAAGAACCCAGCCACAATCTCTGTGGTACACCACTGGCTGCAGACTTCTGGTCAGGAAAAAAAACACTCATCTACCACTATCTGTGTCCTATCACCAAGCCAATTTTGGATCTGGTTTGCCAACACACCAGGGATTCCTTGTGCCATAATCTTCTGGACCAGCCTTTCACGTGGGACCTTGTCAAAAAATCCAAAAAAAACTAGTTATGTCTTTAGCCAAGCTATTCCAAAACAGAGCACTGGCATCTTTCCAGCAATGTGGAAAATTTCCTAAGCATGCCCTGTCCATAGAAAGCAGGATGAATCTAATGTGGTTGGAGTTGTGGTTATTTAAGATAGTTGTGGTTATTGGAGATCAACTATTATAGTGCAGGGCTTGCAGATGTTCCTCAGGGTAGTGTCTTGAACTAAACAATCTTCAGCTGCTTTATCAATGACCTCCTCGTACCATAAAGTTTGAACGGGTGTGATGTCTGTTGGTGATTAGATGATGTTCAAATCTATTTGCATAACTTCAGAAAATTAAGTGGCCCATGTCTGCTGGCATGCAACAAGATCAGGCATGGGCTGATGACACAAGAGGCTACAGATGCTAGAATCTGGAGAAACCAACAATCTGGTGGAGGAACTCAGTAGGTCAAGCAGGATCTGTGGAGGGGAAGGAATTATTTGTGTTTTGGGTCAAAACCCTGCATCAGGTATGGGCTGATAATTGGCAAATAAAATGTTGTGTTACACAAATATAGGCAACGATCATCTCCAACAAGAGAATCAAACAATCAATCTTTTGTCATTAAATGAATGCCGCCATTGAATCTTCCATCATCATCATCCCTGTTATACACCATAAACCTACCTGGACATGTTATGTAGATACTGTGGCTGAAGCAGCAGGTCTCAGGCTGGGTATCCTATGCTAAGTGATTCAGATGACTCTCTAATGGAAGTGAAGACAGTAGAGTAGGAAGCCTCTATTTTGGGCAGAACAATTAATCAAAGATGAGGAGGATCCTCCTCTTTTGATTTGGAGCTCCAATGAGATCAGACTCTACCCACCGCTCTACCCCTCCCAACCCCAGGCCCAAATTCCTGGAAAGGGCATTGTGTAGACATTGGCGTCCCAAATCTCCTGCTTTTACTGAGGCCTTTCCATGATGCACTAATGCTATGGAGAGTTTTCAGCTGAATCACCAGAAAGGGTAATAAGGATTTTATAGTGGCCCTTAAATGGCACCTCAGATTTAAAAAGTACTAAAAACAGGGTCTTCTGAAGGTGTGTTTGTGAGGCTAACTGGAGGCTTCTCTGGAAGACTAGGTCCTCGTTAATGGTTCCAGGGCCCTACTGCCCCCTTCCATGTGATAGGCCCGTAATGCGTTGGTTAAATGGAGAGGTAAAATGAAAATCATAAAGAAACCCAGATCAACATTAACAGCTAGGGAAGAATCAGCTATAGTTACAGGTTTGGAAGAATCCCAATGGCAGTAAGAACGTGTTTGAACTTTCCAATATCCCTTGCTTAAGTTGCATTCAATTGATGAACGGTGGAGTGATTTTGATGGGAATGTGTTGGGGTTTTGTATTGTGCTTTGCAGGAGAGAAGCGATTTGGGAATTTTTCTAGTAAAGATAGTTTTGGAGTTGGGAAGATATGATTTTTGTCTTTGAACTGGAGCACTGGAGTTTGAGGTATGTGTTTAATTTCTGATGATTACCTGTTTGTTCATGGTATGCAATTTTTTGGCTACAAAGATGAGTGTTATACTAGGGGACCAGAGTGGAGGATCAGGAATGATTTGGTGGGATACATAGTTACTGTGTCTTAGTCAGAGAAAGCTAGACCAGTCCAAGGTGATGTGGCAGGCAGGGAGGGGTATGCAAAAAGAGGAGTGATAGAAATGAGCAGGGACCTCTTGTAGGAGGTCAGTTGTATATGAACACTTTTGTGGGTAATTTTTCACTTTGAAGAGGTCTCCTTCAACAGTTCCTTCTCTAAAAATAAGGAAATATCTAGATCTTGATTAAAATACAATGCATGATACTTGTATTTATGCAAGTGGTGAACCATTTCTTATTGATCTGGCTTTGCACATTTTCATTTTTAAACAGGAAGCAGTTAAAGCAGTTGTAAATGTATCAGATGATGTTTCAAGTGATGAAGATGGAGAAGCTGGATTCCAATCGTTCACACAGCGTCGCAATGGTGAACGAACTTCAAGTGACTGTGTATTACGGAACAGAAAATCTCACCAATACAAAAGACACTACATTGCTGAGGTTATAATCTAGTTTATCCTTTAATAGCTCTTCAAACTTGTTAAGCCCATTGTTAACGTCATTATGCTGGTATTATGTTAAAGTTCAAGTACAGTGAGCAACAATGGCATTGATGTCAAAATCTATTTGAACCTGAAACTCATTGGGATTTCTTTTACTGTGATCAGACCACTAAAACTGTCAAAATGATTGCTAGGCAGATGGGCATTTTAATATTTTGAATTGTCTTCAATGATAGATGTATTAATCTAGTTATTTAGTATGCAACAAGGGCATTTCCTACACATTTCTGATATGGAGTTCTATATTCACATGAATGTCAAATCACCACAAGAGCTACCAAATAATTTTGAAGCTTGAATTAAATGGGGTGATGGATATGACTTGTTCAATATTTGACTATTTCATGTCATACTATTTTACAGGAGACTGCTAAATCTGCCACTAGTTGCAGTTCACGAAGCTCTAGACAAGATTCAGAAAGCACACGCCATGAATCAGAAACCGAAGATGTATTGTGGGAAGACCTTTTGCAGTGTGCGGAATGCCGTACTTCATGCACTAGTGAGACTGAAGGAGATAATGCCCACTTGAATTCCTCTGGAAAAAAGGAATACCGAGATGATCCATTTCACCCGGTTTGTTTCAGCAATTTTTCCTTTTGGGGAAAAGAATTAACATTGCATTTTTTTAATTGATTGAATTCATTAGATTAATCAAAGAATATGTTTAAAGTCTGCACTTACACAATTGCATCCTGACGGTTGTTTCAGATTAGATGGATTAATCTTGATACTGGTTTCTCATGCTCAGCATAAAAGCTAGCACCTGCACTTCCTGTGCATTGAAACTAAAACCTATGCATGAGGCAATCTGAGTGCACAATTTGGACTACATTTATGAAAAACTTCCATAATAGTTCAACTAAGTAAGTTATTCTTGATGTTCTTGACAAACATAGGAAAGGTGCAGAAGTTAGTTCATGAAATGGCAGCTTTGAAATAAAAACAGAAATTCCAAACATAGTCAGCAGGTCAGGAAGCATTTGTGGAGAGAGAAATGTATTGACTTGTCATCATCTGCTGCCTGAACTGTTGAGTATTTCCAGTGTTTTCTGTTTATTTCAGATTTTTAGCATCTACATTATTTTGATTTTGGATTAACAGTTTAGTTGAATACAAGATATGAATGCAAATGCATTTAAGGAATATTGAAGTCCCGTTATTGATTTGGGTGAAGAATAGACTGTGACATTCATATCCTCTGCTAAACTTTATCTTATTAAACAGAATTTGTTTTGCTGTTATGATCACTGTGCATTAACCCAGTGTAACATATAGCAATTGTATACTTCCATCAGCATTCTAACAATAGAAGGTAACTCAGCATAGATCAAGGGCTCAGACTGGGAGCTTCCTAGACTGTGTAAGTTTCTAACTTGTAGCCAAATTTGGTGGGATATTGAGCAATGTCGCAATGTAGATATTTTCAATGAGTCAGTGGACCGTTTTTGAAAATGATAGGTTTATTTAAACACAACCTGGATTATTTTAAATCATTTTGTAAACTAGGGGAGATTGAGGGCACTGTTTTCAGCCACAATGCAAATTCCATGGCCCACATGCTTCCTGCAACTAATTCTAACCCCTGCCTTGCCACTGTCAAGGGTGAGCCAGGCTCTTTGTAGTTTGAGTATTCTATTTCACCTAAACTGACTTTTCTACCAAGTGCACTTTCAATCCTAAAGACCTCTGCTGTTAACTTTCACCTAAAGGGTAACTTACAATATTCAATTAACCTACCTGCATGTTTTTCATATGTGAAGGAATACCAGGCTGTCCCAGAGAGCGCATGTAAACTCCGCACATTCAGTGCCCAAAACCAGGATTGAATCATGGTTCCTAGAGCCAAGGTTGAAACATTAACTGCTGCACCAAGCATGTGCCCCAATTGTTCAAGTTTATTGTCGCGGGCATACATACCCAGGGTCTAAATGCCATGAAAATTAGTTTTTTGCAGCAGCAGCACCATACATTACAGACGTGACAAACATAAATTACATAAACTTAAAAATAACACAAAATTATACATAACTTTCATGGCAAAATAAATAAAAATAACATTACATCATTCGTGCAAGTTGAGGGAACTGTAGTCTGAGGTAGAATTAGGGTTTCTCAGGCCATTTCAAGAACCAAATGGCAGATGTTGTACCTTGCAGTGTGTGTCTTCAGGCTCCTGTACCCCCTGCCTGATAGCAGTAATGAGCTCTTCTCAGTCAAAACCTAGTTCACCATGTATTGGTTGTGGATTGGTGTAAGAATCTGAATTCCTTGGCAGTAACATAAGGGAATTTGACCTAAAGTTGTGGAAAAATGAACTCTGTTTTCCACTAATACAAATTCAGCATTTTACTAAAAGTCCATGCCAGAAATTGTACATACCAGGGAGATGAGAAAAACACTAAAAGCAATGGTATTTCACCTGAGTAAATTGGGATTGCAGATTTGCAAATTGATCTATTGGTTTTATGCAGCTTCGTGTATTTTGATAAGAATTTTGTAACTATTAATTAATTATTAATTAATTTTAAGAATAGTAAAAATCTACACTGGTGTTAAAGGTGGAAGTAGCGTGATGTGCATGTGAGTTAGTGCCAGGGAATAAATGATGTTTAAACAAAAGCAAATTAAAGTTTTAAAAATTGTGTTGCTTTACTAATATCTGCCTTTTATCCAGAATCATTTGCCATGGCTTCATAGTACCAGTATAAGCTTGGAAAGAGTAAGTGCAATTGTCTGGGAATGCAATGAATGCAAGAAAGCGGACATGTCTGTGATGGAAATCAGTGGCATGATCATGAAAAGAGTGAGTACATGACTTTAAATGGGAGAGAAAATCCTTTGAACTGTACTGACCATATTATATAATAATTATAAATGGAATACTAGTTATGTAATAAATGACTGATTGCTTTTGCAAAAAAATTGAAATAACTGAAAATGAAACTAAAAATATAATTTTAGCTGACATTTATTAGAAGTGTAGGAGTTTTATTGAGTGTAATAGGTACTGATGCTCAAGTGAGCTTAAGATCTGTTTTTCATCTTGAATTTGTGTGATTCACAGCTAATGATTCCAGAGTTTCTTTATTTGTAACTTTATTCTTTAAACATTTACAGGTTAACAGCTATAAGCAAGGTATTGGTTACCAGCTATTTGGGAACTTGGTTTCTCTGATTCTTGGCATCACTCCAGTTTTGTTCAGACTCTTTCAGCAGAAAGATATCGAGCAACTAGCATCACTGTCTGCTGCAGAACTCTTTTTTATTGCATTTGGTTCAAATGTAAATCGAACTGTTATTATGGTCGCCTTAAGCTTTGTGGTGCGAGTGTGCCTCATGTGGATCTTTTTCTTTATGCTCTGTGTAGCTGAGAGAACATATAAGCAGGTAAGCAGAGTTATTTTGATTATCATTATGATTCTTGCTTGAATTAAAGCGTTGTATTTCTCAATTGCCCAAATATACTAGAACATCAATTTTGATGAAATTATTCCAATTGTATTTTACTGTGCTTGGTGAGGAAAAATAAACTAAATTTGATGTACGAGCATGAATAGACAAATAAGCCCAGCGAGAAGTAACAGAGCTATTATAAATGGGAATTAGTCATTTATATGACCACTAGAAGGTTGGTTGTCCCAACACAGCCTCTGTAAAACAGCTGTTCACTTAGTCTCAGTTTATTGTACCTGGTTTTAAAACTTTACTTTCACTTACTAAGTGAATAAATATTTGGAAGGCTTTTATGGATTCTCCTTTTGTTGGTGTCTCTAGTAGGACCCTTTATATCCTAAAGATATTTAACTTTTGTTTTATATTTAATAATGATCATAAGTTTATGCTTAGCAACTCTTTGACCCATGGGAATAGTCTCCTATTTACTTCAGGAAAGCCCACTTATAATTTGAGCACAATTATCAGATCTACTCTTAACCCTTGCTGCTTTAATGAAGTTTCTCAGTTTCTCTATATTATCCTTTGTGATGTGGTTGTTTTTTTTTGCTGATGATGCGAAGGTTCTAGGTTCTAGTCCCTGTCTAGGGAGTTAAATACAAAATCTAAGCCTCTTGTTCCATGGGTATCAATGTAAGAAGTAACTTCACGTCTTTTCATGGCCTTGATCCCATCCTATGGCTGAGTGTGTAGAATAGGATCCATTGTATCAAACCAGTAATCTTATCTCCATAGCTTAAAGACTGTTTTAAGATTCTTTAAAAGAAACCAAGGGTCTAAAGAGACAATGATGACATATATTTTTGTATAAGCTAATTTCCATTCATTTTTTCTCTTTTTATGTTTAAGTAAATGTTAATAAGATTCAAAGGATACTGTGGTTTAACATGCTTGTTCAGGAAATTCTGGACAAATCTGTTTTGGTGTTGAACATGTTTTTAAATATACCTTAAATTCCAGGCAAAATTTCTAGATACCTGAGATTGAATGATAGAATATTGATTATATTTTTCAATTCCTTGCTACCACTGTTTGGAAAAATTATCCTTCAAGGAATATTTAAACAACTTGCCTTTTGTTTCATAGAGATTGCTATTTGCCAAACTTTTTGGCCATTTAACCTCAGCAAGACGGGCCAGAAAATCTGAAGTTCCACATTTTCGTCTCAAGAAGGTGCAAAATATAAAAATTTGGCTTTCATTACGTTCATATCTTAAGGTAACTTCAATTTATTGTCAGATTCTGAGTGCAAATGCATCTGCCCATTCTGCCAGCTTCCATCATAATTCTGTCTGGGATTCTGTGGAGTAATTGAGAAAAGGGCTGCCTTTAAGGATTAGAGCTTTTATCTATTTGTAGTAGCAATGTCAGAGACTCTCTACTTCAGGAATTTCCACTTTCCTGGCATAAAAGGGAATGAGATTTTTGCTGGAAGCTGCCATGAAAAATGAAAGAATAGATTTGGAGCGATGAAACTATGCTCATTTAAGGAGTTCAGGCTAGAGAGGTGCTTGAGCCACCAAAAATTGGGACTATTTACTTTATGTTATAATTTATCCTCATTGACAGGTGGCCAGGAGGTGCATTGTCTTCATGGTTTTCTGTAGGGGAGGCTGAGCAGCTTTCCAGAAGGGAGGATGAGTAAAATGTTGGGGGGTGGGGGAGTTGCTCTTCCAGTTCTTGCAGTTCTGGCAGCTACGATGAATCAGATCCAGCATGGTTGTTAGATCGTACATTTGTGTAGACAGTACAAGAGGACAAAGAAACATTGTGGGGCTTTGCAGAAAGACAGAAATAAGGTCCACCCTCCTCAGTGAAAAAATTGAAAGTTTTCTAAAGTGTATCTGCCATTATATTCTTTTCCTAGTAATTTACCAAGGAAAGATTATTGTTGGGTGGAACATTCTCCTCTATGCCAGTACAGATAGGTGGGACACACTTTCATTTTTCAGTCTTGATGTCTGGGGCAGACATGATATTAGATTGGTGGCAGTATCCTCCAACCTGCTGCCTGTTTTGCTGGCTGCCCCAGTGCTGTATTAGTGATCTTCTCATGAATTTCAGTAAGGCAGCATGAACTTTCTTTGGCTTCTCAGCGCTGAAGGTAGGGTCATCTGTCCACTGTGTCTGCACCAGGTTAACTGTGGCATTGAGTATAGAATACAAATGAGTAGGAAAAATCAGTTGGTAGCAGAAAGGTTAATGGAGATTTTTGACAGTTAGTTTAAATGTTCTTAATGTTCTTTCTTAGTCTTTTAACATTAATCTTTTCAATACTTCAAATAGTTCCCAAGTGAAATTCACAAACATTCAGTAGCATGGGCAGCATTGACACCGAGTGAGCTTGGGGCAGGACCTCCCTGGCTGTAAAGCCATTCTGTAAGGACTGTGCTTGGGACCACACTGGGGGGAAAAAAAAGTGATTCATGGGTTGATAGCCAGTGACCTTGGCATAAGGGGATTTCTAGCCTGTTATTTAGACAACTTCCTTTACCTATGAGAATATAATCTTCATTATATATATAACCGGATGAAATGTCTGCATTTCCTGCAAGAGAAAGATTTTGATCTGTAAATTTCAAACTTTCTTTCATTGCAATCACAAGGGTTAAATTGTTTTTTTTGTCAGTATCATGAAATGAGCTCTTTGTGAAGCAACCATGTTTTAACATCTTCAATTATAGAGAAGAGGCAGCTGGTATACAAAACATCTATTTATCTCTTGTAATGACTTTGATACAAAAGAAAATAATGTAAAACAGGCCACTGATTAACTGACTAAAGTCCCTTTTGTACCACTGAAGGAGGACATTTTAGTCTGCATTAAATCTTATGCCAATGTTGTTTTATATTGGTTGTGCTTAATTAATTTTTGGTTTAAATAGTTAATTTGGAGTCTGAGAATTGCATCATCTTAGCTTGTGTTCATAGGGAACACTAATAAACAGAGGGGGTATATAAAATGACCAAGTTAACCAGAAGCTGTATAATACTCATGCCAAAAAATTAAGATATCAGACCTATTCTATGATGAATGCATTAACTCAGTAAAATAATGAGCATCACTGAAAACAATAAATCTGTTAATACAGATAAAATGCTGTCCATTTGCAAATTGTAGAATTTTGTTGCAGTGAGTTTAGGGAATAGTGTAGAGTTTACCTTATTTTTGCAATATTAAGCCATTTGAAGAACTTGGAGAGTTGATTGCAGCATGTTTTCAAATATATATTTATTTAATTAGTGTACTTGTGTATTTTCCCTTTTACCTCTCCCATAAATCCTCTTACTCCCAAGCCAGTTCTGTAATGAAAAGCTCAAATAACGATGTATTGAAATTATGGTAATAAATTAAAATAATATTCAGTGTTGATATTGCTTATAAATTTCCATACTCTCCAGGTATGTCTGTTGAGAGCAAGAACTCATTGTGTGGACAGGCATTTGACATCAGAAATTGTAGGATTTTAGTCAGACACTCTGACAAAAAAGTTATTCCCAAACAATATATATTCCATGTTATTAATTATTGGCAAGTTCATTCTATTCATTGGCATCAGTGCATGCCTTTTATCGTCTTGAAAACCACAGTCCAAAATAAATCTTGAGAAAACACCTGAGCAAAATGTTATAAATTCACATATGCCATCAGAATGACAAGGCAGATATTACAAATATTGGAATAGGATTCTATATTGAACAAAGTTGACATAAAAAGTGTAACTCAAATGTGACAGTCTATAGGTTCTGGTCTGTCAGGATGTACCAGGACATTTTTTAATATAAGTAGATATTTTTTCCTGTTTATTACACACCTGATGACTTCATCCAGATTTAATTCTGTGACTTCAACTTTCAATGTTTTTTCTGGAATAAGAAGAATGATGAAGTAACCAAACTGTCATTTCATCTTAGGACTGTTGGGAGTAGATCATCCTTCCAGTGTTAGAATAATCATTTAAATTGTGCAGTACCTTTGCACATGTACAACATGCTCCATACAGTTTGTGTCTCCATGCTCCCCACAGTGCCTACTGCAAACTGTCAGTGATTTCTTTTCAAATTACTTGTTTACTGCAGCTAAGATTTAAAACCTAGATGTCTGATGTGACATTTCCTGACTATGCATTTTAATTTATACTTTTAAGTAAATAAGCTGCATAATAAATAGTGATTTATTTTTCATCTACATTTAATTATGATCAGCTTTTCAAAGAGTCCAGAAGAAATTGGATTAGTGTATTTATTGAAGCAGAAGGTGTGAGCAGCATTTACTTTCTCGCCAGATTCTGGGAACTAACAATTTACTCACAGGGACTGGAATTCCTAACTCATAAAGCTGTCAACTTTAATATCACATAGTTTTGCAATTGGGAATTTGCCCCAATAGAAATGATAAAGAACAAGAAAAAAATATGATTTCAGATTCCTGTTTTGGAAAGATACAAAACCTAAGGAGCACAGCCTTTTTATCTTTGTAAGAGAATCTAGCTCTATTGATAGGAGTTAATGGCCACCAATTGAAATTAGTGTTAAACATTGTTCTTATGTGGGCACTTTCATAAAACTATATCTAATTGCAGCAATGGAATGGACACAGCCAGTCAGTATTCTACTTGTAATCATGCTGTTTGAGTTTGATTAACCTAATTGCCATTTAGCTGGTTGGCAATTGTGCAAAATTATCCCATGTAATTGGAAAAGGTCCCAATTCATCCACAGGGACTTGCACGTACTAAGAGTCTGCAGTAGAACTGAAGAGTGAAAAGAACAAGCTCCCTTTTTCTCTGTCTTTAGCAATGATTTCAAAGTTTCTCCTGTTTCAGATTAAACACCCTAATCCTCATGCACAAGAATTTTGTTGTTTTTGTGGCTTCAGACTTCAGATTCTGTTTTAGCAACATTTGTTTTTCAATAATTTATAATTTTATTTCCTCAATTCTCTTGAGCACACCACCTAATTATAAGGTATCGTATCAGCAAAGTACAGAACCAAAAATGTTAAATTAGTTTTTGTTAAATGTAGTTTCAAAATTCACGTTTTTATGTGCAATTCTATATTGGTAAAAGTAACACCTTGTAACCATAAATGGGATTTATCTGACACTGTTACCTTTTGCTGGTGCACTTATTATTTGATATACCACAGACTAAAAGGCAGTATGAATATCAAGTATTGATGGTTTAAGCATGATCTGTTGTTCTTTGGCTTTCTGTTACTGAAATTGAGTTATACCACATGGAAACAGGCCATTTGGCCCACCATGTCCACACTAACCAGTGAGCACCCATTCCTATTAATCCCATCTTCCAGTACTTAGCCCATAACCTTCAACGCTTGGGCTGTTTAAAGGATAATCTAGACACCACCTTAAATCCTGTAAGCAACCCTGTTTTTACCTCTCTCTCTCTGGCAGTGCATGCCAAGTTCTTGTCACACTCTGGGTGAAGAAGGACCCCCTCATATCCCAGCTAAATCACTTACCCCTTATGCTAAATCTTTGTCCTGTAGTTTTATTCATTTCTAAGGGGAAAAGATTCCGGAAGTCTATCCTGTCGATATCCCTCTGTGCCTCAATCATGCCCTCTGTTAATCTCCGGAGGACTGGAAGGTAGCAAACGTAGTTCCTCTGTACAAGAAAGGTGGGAGACAGCATAAAGGGAATTACAGACCTATTAGTCTGACGTCAGTGGTAGGAAAGTTAGAATCAATCCTCAAGGATGAGGTTATGTAATACCTAGAGGTGAATGGTGTGATAGGTCTGAGCCAATATGGTTTTGTGAAAGGAAGATCCTGCCTGACATAACCCTTGATACCTTGACTAACTAGATATCTGTCTACCCCCTCTTTAAATGTCCCCAATGATCTGGTCTGCACTACTGTACATGGCAAGGAATTCCATAAACTTACTACCCTCTGACTGATGCCCAGGAACATGAAGCTCCTCACCTTTCCACTGTTGATCCCTCAGAGGACTGGTGTGTATCCTCCCAGCCAGCTGAGGGATCCACTTGCAGTTGGATGGTCTCAAACTTCTTGAGTGTTCTTGAAGTGCATCCAGGCAAGCACAGGGAAGGTTCACTGGGTTGAAGGATACTTATTGTTTAGGAAAATGAGAGGTGATCTTGTTTAACTTATAAGATTCTGAGAGAGATTGGCAGGGTGGATGCTGAGAGTTGAGTTATCTGGAACCAAGAGGCAGAGTTTGAAAAGAAGTCCCCCATTTAGATGAAAATGAGGAAAATTTCCTCTCTTGGAAGCTTGTGACTCTTTGGAATTCTCTCCCCCAGAGCTGTGAAGGCAAAGTCACTGAATATATTCAAGGCAGAAACTGACAGACATTTAAACCACACAAGGGGCATGGGGCACAGGGCAAGAGCAGGAAAGTGGTGTTGAGGCCAATATTGGATCAGCTGTGATTCCATTGAATGGTGGAGCAGGCCCAAGAGTTACTTCCTCAGGAGGCTAAAGAAATTTGGCATGTCCCCTAATGACCCTCACCAATTTTTATTAATGCACCATAGAAAGCACCCTGTCTGGATGGATCACAGATTGGTATGGCAACTGCTCTGCCCATGACCACAAGAAACTGCAGAGAGTTGTGGACACATCTCAACACATTATGGAAAACAGCCTCTCCTCCATGGACTCTGTCCACACTTCTTGCTGCCTCAATAAAGCAGCCAACATAAACAAAGACCCCTCCCACCCTGGCCGTTTTCCCTCTTCTTCCCCCTCCCAATGGGCAGAAGATACAAAAGCCTGAAAGCATGTACCACCAGGCTCAAGGACAGCTTCTATCCCACTGTT
>JAUZTB010000063.1:20381913-20392464 GCA_034780895.1 Rhynchobatus australiae
TAATGAAAACCTAGATTAATATTTATCTGTTGGCTTTCTATGATATTAAATTTATCATTTTAAATTACTACAATTTCTGCTTTGTGTCACTAAAATAACTTTGGAATTGCATTTCCACAGGTATTCAAGGTTTTTGAAAAATATGTGCAGTTTTTGTTTATTTTGTTTGCCATCTACTTTTAATACCAGCCACTTGGTCTTAAAATCAGATTATAATATATTTTTAAAAATCTGTAGTAAAGGCCATCATGTTTTGCAGCTGAGTAAGGGCAAGTCACAATTCCAATAGCAGTATGTGTTTTAGAGTCTATGAGCACAGCGTGAAATGTTTAGATATATTGATGCAAATTCTTAGTAAACGTACAAAGATTGCATTCCATAACAATTCCATACTAATCAATTTACACAAATAGTTCCACCTCCAGTTGCTATTCCTATCCTTATCACTGGGTTTTCTATCTTTGTCAAATTTATTAATTCTATGTCTTGAAAACTCTCAACTTTGCAAGTGATCCTTTGGCTGACTTCTCACATGATAAGCCAAGTCTTCACAAATAATATTCATGCAGTTGTACAGCATAGGAACAGGCCCTTAGGCCCACAGTGTCCATGCCGACCTTTCTGCTCATCTACATAATGCCATTTGCCCTCTATGCCTCGTTTATTCAAGTACCTGTCCAAATATTTCTTAAACATAGTGATTGTATTGGATTCCACCACCTCCTCTGGCAGTGACGTCCTGATATCACTCTCCATGTAAGAACAAAACTCTCCCCTCAAATCCCCTTTAAAATCCTTCATCTCACCTTAAACCTATGCCCTCTTGTTTTTGATATTCATACATTGAAAAAGATCCTACCCTATCTATGCGTCTTATAACTATATATACCTCTTTCAGATCATACTGTAGCCTCCTTTGTTCAAACAACAACAAACACAACCCAACTCAATTCTCCCCATAAGGAAAGTCCTTCAATCCAAACAACATCCTGTTGAATCTCCTCTGCAATCTCTCTGGTGCAACTATATCACTCCTATAATGTGACGACCAAAACTGCACACAATATTCTAAATGCAGTTTAACCAGTGCTTGTAAAGTTGCAACACCCCAACTTTTATATTCTATGTCCTGACCTATGAAGGCAAGTATGCTATATGCCTTCTTCACCACCCTATTTACTCATGTTGCCACTTTCAGGGAACCTTGGACTTGAACCCTAAGGTTCCTCTGTAACTCCTATTTGACTTACCAAAATGCGCACCGTGCACTTGTCAGGATTAAATACCATCTGCCAATGCTCTACCCAACTTTCTATTTGATTTTTATCCTGCCATAGCCTTAGACAATCTTCCTCATTATACTCATACTTAAAGGGATGAATATTTGACTTTACTTGCTCTTTTCCTTTTTTTATATACTGCGGAAGCTTATACCTTTTTGCTAACCTACAGTTATATCATAATCAATTTTATAAACTTCTTTTTCAAGCCATCCTTTGCTGAGTTTCTGAAGTTTTTCCATTCTTCTGGATCTAAACCTCACCTTTCCTTTCAATTTTTTTAAACCTTTCTTCATAAACCTTGAATGGATCATCCTTTTCATAGTAACAAATAATCTGTTGGAGGAACTCAGCGGGTTGAGCAGCATCTATAGAAGGAAAGGAATTGTTAATGTTTCAGGTCGAAACCCTGCATCAGGACTTAGGCGCTGAGATCCTACCTCCGACATATTGGCTCTAGAAATATGAGCTAACCATTATCGTGGTTTGGTCAAATATTTTACATAAATTGGCCTCTGAAATATAAAATATGCCCCTCAAAGGCACTGCTGATGAAGCTGAGGGATCAGAAGATTTTGCATCCTATGTTATCTTGCAGATGTCAAATGAAGTAGCAGTTGACATGCTTCAGTTACAGAAGGGACATCATTACTGTTTTTTTATTACCATCCATTATGTACTACTATTATTGGGAGTTTTGGCAGAGGCATTTTGAAACTATGCCCCAACATAACATCAACGTACAAGGGAAATGTGACAGGATGGGAGAAAACTGAGATGAATAAAAGAGCAAATTCAATCATTTGATTTCACCTGTTTCATAGCTTTCTTCATTCTATCTATACATTATTCTCCTACAAAAGGTAATTGATTTATTACTGTCACATGTACGGAGATACAGTAAAAAGCTTTATTTGCATGCTGATAAATCATTCCATACATATATACATCAAGGTAGTACAAAAGGAAAACAAAACAGAATGCAGAATGATGCATTACATTTACAGAGAAAGTATAGTGCAGGTAGATACATTAAGTGCAAGGGCCGTGATGAGGTAGTTTGAGAGATCCAAGAGTTCATCTTTATCATATAAGAAATCCATTCAAGTCCTCTAAGTGAGAGGGAAGCTGTCCTTGAACCTCTGTTCTCTAGCTTTTGTTCCTTCTGCCCAATGGGGGGGGTGTGATGAGAGAATTCTTCACAACTTTCATCAATTATAGCTGGATCAAATGACAGCATATTCTTTGAAAATACAGATTAATTTCACAAGTCTTCCCATCTGCAAAGTAATATTGCGATCCCACAATCCATCCTACCCCAACTGCCTTCATAGATCAGTCTAACCTTCAATTAATTCAACTCAGTCACTTCTACTTTGCGTCAGCCCCCAAAACTCACCAGCTCCAGACCCATTGGTATTGCTCAGAGGTTGCTTGTTAACACAGAAAGAGACTGGCTGGGATGAATGTGGGGAGAGATCAAGGCATCCACTGCTGGCCTTGGTTCATAAGGAAGGGTGGGCAAGGATCAGGAGGGCCTCAGAGGAGGTATGTGGTTGCATGGGGTCAGTGCCACACTGTACATGGAGATAAAAGACAATAGTACTGGTGCCCAAGAAGAGCATGGTGACCTGCCTCAATGACTATCTTCCAGTAGCACTGAGATTCACTGTAATGAAGTGCTTCAAGAGGTTGGTTCTGGCACAAATCAACTCCTGCCTCAGAAGTTACCTGGATCCCCTTCAATTTGCCTATCGCCACAACAGGTCAACAGCAGTTGCTATTTCATTGGCTTGCCACTCTATTCTGGATCATCAAGACAATAGTTACACATACATCAGGCGCTGTTCATCGACTACAGCCCGATGTTCAACACAATCATCCCCTTCAAACTCATCACCATTCTCCAAGACCTGGGCCTCTGTACCTCCTTTTGCAACTGGATCCTTGACTCTCTCATTGGCAGACCACAATCAGTATGGATCAATAACAACATCTCCTCTCTGACCATCAACAGAGGTGCACCTCAAGGCTCATTGCTTAGCCCCCTGCTCTACTCTCTTTACACTCATGACTGTGCGATTTAGCACAGCTCCAATACCATCTATAAATTCGCCGACAACACCACTGTTGTTGGTGGTGATGAGTCAGTGTACAGAAGTGAGTTAGCACACCTGTTTGAGTGGTGCCATAAAAACAACCGCATGCTGAACATCAACAATACCAAGGAACTAATCAGTGACTTTAGAAAGGGGAAGTCGGGAGACCACGTGCCAGTTTGCCTTGGTTGGTAGAGGTGAGAGTTAGCAGCTTCAAATTCTCGGGCATTAATATCTCAGATGACCTATCCTGAGCTCAGCACATCGATGCAGTCATAAATAAGGTGCACCAGCACCTCTACTTTCTTAGAAGCTTAAGGAGATTTGGAATGTCACCAAATACTCTACTCTGCAGTGAGTAGTGGACACAGCCTGGTCCATCATGGGCATAGCTTTCCTCAACATTAAAAGCATAGATAGGAGGCATGGCCTCAAGAAGGTGGCATCTATCATCAAGGACTCCATCATCCAGGTCATGCCCTCTTCTTGCTGCAACTGTCAGGCCGGAGGTACAGAAGCCTGAAGTCCCACACTACCAGGTTCAGGAACAGATACTTTCCTACAACCATCAGGTTCTTGAACTGACCTGCACAACCGAATCATACCTTAGCATTGGAAAACCACGGACCACCTCTTGCACTACCATGGACTTGTCACTGATTACTTTTTTTGCACTAATGTCTTATTTTGCACATATTGCTCTTTGATATAATTTATATTCTTTGTTACCTGAACCTACATGGTAAGGTCCAGATAGTGTGAAACATTTGTGCTGCAGCATCATAGGCTGACAATAAACTTGACATGACTTGATTTGGACTTAGTAGGTTCAATCCAGAGTGGGGTGCTCAATAAATCTTGAGGCTATAAAGTGTACTTGATGTTGTGACTAAAAAGGATTTTTGTTTATTGTGGTCCCCCATCATCCTTCTTCCTATGCTTTTGCTGCTCTGAAATTTGCAAGGGCTGTGCCCTCATGACTTCAGATTAGGTCATAAGCATAAGATTATAGAGGCATAGAGTCATACAGCACAGAAATGGGCTCACTGACCCTCCACATCCATGCCAATCATTTTGCCCATCTACACTATTCCATTTGCCCACATTATGTCTTCATCCTCTTATGCCTTGCCTATTCATATGCCTGTCAAAGTGCCTTTTAAATGTAGTGTTGGATCTGATTCTACTACTTCCTCTGGAAGTGCATTCCAAATAGCTCTATGTAAATATTTTGAAAAAATAAATCACATACAAATATTAGTGACACTTGCTTCAATCAACACCTTCATGGAAAAATAATCAAACCAAGAAAGAAAAAGCTTTCCAAGAGAAAACCTGCAACCACTGTTATGTGGTGGCCTAGAACTAACATCAAGATTACTGTCACTTGATTTCCCCTGTGCTTACCCATGCATACCACTGCTGGAGGCCATTTTCTCACAAAACCTACATGTCTACTTGATTGTTGTCTGCAAGTATTATAAAAGCAAGCTGAAGCTGACCTAGAATGTATTTGGTTATAGGACTCCTCTATCCAAAGTGGCAGCCCAGCATTTAAGAAAGAAGTTGCAATTACTCTCTCTACAGTACAGCTGTTGGTACATCATTGTCATGTATTGCTATATGTATATTGTGAATTAGGTATTCAATAGATATATAGTTAAATGAAAACAACAAATAAAACTTGGATATATTATTTGAATCATCCAATTTCTTTTCTAAAAAAAGAAAATAGAAAAATAGCACTTCAATGAAATAGACAGAAATATCACTCTTTTTAAAAACATCTGCACATTTGTGGCTGCCCCTGGAATTTTGTTTTCACCATGCATTTTTCAACACACTTGTTAACACCAGGCAAGGCAACACCTGAAAACTGAAATAACAAAGACTTCTTCAAAGGTTGGGCAGCATGTAACATTTTGTAACCCTTTTTGTACTGAAAACATTACAAGCTACAAATAGCTCAGCTTGAGCAAGGCTTTGTTCTAATTTTCTTTTCTTTTGCCTTTTGCATCATTTTCATCATTTTTTTTCAGTTTTTCACCTGCTTCTCTTCTGTTTCAATCTCATTTTTCAGACTACTTTCATTCTTCAATATTCTCCCCACCCTTTAATTTTTCTCCCAATCGTTTCATGCTCCAGCTCTATCTGCTCATGACGAGTCATGCTTTACCAATTTTATTTACTGAATAATGAGGTTTGTCTATTTGTTTCAGCCATTTTTGTCTGCTGCCCAAAGGATTATATCATCTGTCAATTTTCACTTGCCAGGGTATCCTTGACCAATTCTTAAGGATTTAACAATTTATACTTGTTTAGTTAGGATATCTGTGCAGAATATCTTGGAAGGATACCAATTACTATCTTGTTTTAAATATTTAATGAATTTATCCATAGATATGTGAAATTCTGAATGATTGTGTATGCTTGGGAGAATCAGGACAATGAAAGGTGAGAAAACTTATCAGGGATCATATCCAAACTATTATGCTTCCTTTTCAACTCTGGATATTATGCTGTCTGTTTGCCCGCTTTGGTTGTTTTATTTTATCAGGACTTTTTTTGATGTTATTTCTTCTGGTTGTATAATGTGGTTGTTATGAGTAAACAACCTCTTGATTTTCTGGAATTGTGTCTGCACTTCAAATGGAATCTAGTGGTATGATCCTATGAATGAATTTTAATTATTGAACAATGCTAAGATACTATAAACTACAACAAAATAATTCACCTTTTAAATCTAATGTTTACTTTTGAATGGATATCTTATAAATTGGCTTTATCAAAAAAAAAGTTAACAATTTGTGGGTCTTCAACATTAACACCCATGTATTTTCATATTGTTTCCTTATTATCTGAGAAAATCAACTGTAAATATAGTTCCTCCATTTATACAATCATGAAGACACACTGGCCACAAAATACTTGCACTACTTCATGGGTTCTTTTACATATAGCAGACAAGGGGGAAAAAAAACTGGCCTTTTAATGAGCTTTTAATTTTATTTCTGTCATCATTGTGGGTTGATTTACTTCCTGGAACAATTTGCCTAACAAAGCCACCATTATCCACTGTGGAAGTGATCATGCTGCAGTAACTCGTTTTCTTAGTTCTCAGTCTTTTCCTCAGGAGCATTTCACAGAATTAATTTAACAGAACAAAAGTGTTATTGCTCCTACAAATTTATAGTTTGTGATTTCACTGCACATCTGATGAGCTTATCGCACATGATACAATCAAGGCAAGGTGCTTTTAAGAAGTTTTGAGATGAGAATATAAAACAACAAGGCCTCAGCAGATAACCTAACAGAGCTAATAATTTTAAAGTCGTTGAAAACTATACTCAACCGGTTTTATAAATATATTTAAAACACGCGTGTAGGCCAAAAGATGCCAGGACAAGCCACTTCAACAGAATGGGCTTTACATCCCCTGATTTCATGGAATAAATATTTCACACCATACAAGTCAAAGCTAAGTCATACAGGGAAGTGAACTAGGAGGATGTTATTATTAACTCCATGTTCAGCAGTGATAATAGTATTGCAAGAAATCAGGCTGTCTGTAGTCTCGTGCTTTATCACTATCTATATGAAGCCATTCAACATTTGTCTTCATAAAAAATATTAGCAAGCTTTTGACAATGCACTGTTGTAGCACAAGACCCCATTTAGTCATCCTCCCAAATACATATTACCTCTACATTTAAAACCATGATTTACTGCCACGTATATTTTCTGGTAAAAATTGTTACCTTCATTGCAGAAAGAGGTTTTCCTGCCTTTGAGTTGTTCAATTTGTCAGCCTTTCAGTTAGATGTAGACCACCTGCAATGTTAAAATCCACTTTGGGCAAATAAAAAGATGATTGTGACAACATTTGCCTCAGCTGTGCTGTGGATTTGCAGCACAGGCTTTGCAGAAATTTCCACTCAAACTGGACCCAACATGGAAAAACTGCAGCTGAGCTTTTTGCTTCCCCCCACCCCCTCAAGTGATGAAACAAGCTATATCCAGTCAGCCACTATTTAATCAAGGTCATTTACATCAGCCAACACAATAACCCCTGTATCCAGCCCCATCTTTTACATCAAGATTTTCTTATAAAAGGCCAGAATTACAAGATACGAGTCATGTAACTCCACATACATAAAATATACATGCACACTAGGAACAACACCAAGTGTTTCATGGTCAGTGTGACTACAGACAAAATAATCTGCAAAATAATTACTTACGTCACAAAGATAGCATTCTATGAATAAGAAAGCTCTAATTTGATCTTTAATAATGTTTTAGATTAGAATTTGAAAGAAAATGGCAAATACACATCCAGCCAGCCAGAGAAGACTGACAATACGATAAAGAAAGTCAAATATTTATACATCAACCAACCCATTAACAAAATCAACAGGCAGAAGCTATCATAGCCAGGTCATAAAAGAGATGTTCATTTAACTGAATGGAGACTGACACACAGTATATTTGCATTTGCTTGTGTTGGCTATGCAATTAAACATTCCTAACAGTGCAAATGTTACTTAAAAAACTTTAAAATTGAGAGAGGTAAGGTAGTGCAGAAGTTTTTCATTTAGAAAATATTGAAGTGTAATCTCATTTTGATGAATACAAGTAGGTCAGGGGAGGGGGTTACTATGTAAAAAATGTCCATCGTTGTTCTCACCATTAAGGTAGTGATATATGATGAATACAATTGTGAGTCTGTGATTCTCTACGCAGGTATAGAACTCGCCTTTCCCAATTTGTAAATACAGCAAATGAACTAGCAGAGCTCTTGTCAAAATCTCAGCATTATTAAGTAAGTAGCTGCTGTTTATAACACACAAAACATTTTCCCCTTTGGGACTGGTAAAATGATGGTGAAGCACATTTAAAGAATACATTTAAAGTATCCACCAATTGAGAATTAGAATAGTCTCCTTTTTCTCACCCTAATACTGCAATCCTCATACTTCAATTTGGATATTTTCTGAATCAATTGTCAGACTAGGAATTCAGGCAATGGGTCTATCGTGCCTCTTTTATCATGGCAGTAGTCTCCAAAAATAACTTTGCTTAAGGCTGAGCATGGAATAGTCACATTAAAATAAATGGCCAGTAAACCTCACAGCTTGCTGCACTCTGGCCAGTAAAACTCACAGCTTGCTGCACTCTGAAGCACCAGGGGACAGAGGAAGCCTCTGCAAAGTATTAAATAATGGCCCATTATCTGCCGTCATTGGCAAAGGAATGTCACGTGCCAGTCACTTTGCTGATAGGAGCCCAGAATCTCCTCAGTCTTCTCAGTCTTGATGTCCTCTAACTGCACCTTTTGCAGCACAGATGTGAATTTGTGGCATCTTTGAGTAGGCCAAAAAAAGCATTAAGGCTCTTCAATCAGACTTAAGAACTTTTACAAAAACCATTAAGTATAAAGCAGGAAATATAAATTAGATTTTGATCTGTATTGGGAAATACAGATATGAAAGATACAAGACCAACAGAAAATGTTAAATTGGCCTGAATTTTGCAACTGTAATGATGGCAAAACATGTGCATCTCCTATCATCACAGCATGAAATTGACAATAGCTACTGCAGTATGCAATAGGTAGTTAAACAAGGAGATCTGGAAGTCACTATAATCCTTGACTGATAGTAAAGAGAAATCCAAATCTCCTTCATAATACAACTGGCTTGTTATTGGCATCATGCTGTGGATAATACTACATCAGCCAATAAGTTGGGAGTAAGAAAGGGGTTTCAGAAAACAGTAAACAAAAGTCAATTTGTGCAGTAAACCGGCTATTTAAAGGGTGCAGAAAATAGACCTAAAGCAACTCTTCCCAAAAATAGCAGGGTAATTTTTCAATAAAAATGCAGTGGTGAAAGTTCAAACATAAATCAATCTCAATCACTTACAGTAATACAGTCATTAGTCTTGGTTGACAGGAAATTACCTAATCATATCCATTATAGTTTTGTCACTCCATGCATGCTACTCATAACTGGTGTATCATGAGCCGTTTAACCTTAATAATAACAGAGGCCCACTTTATAGTGGATGGGAAAACTGGCAAACAAGATGAAATTGCCAGATATTTCATCTTCCTTTTGCTGACCATAAAAAATACAAAACCTATTTGAAAAACCTGCTTGTTATATAACCAGTTAAATCTTCCAAAGTTCCCTTTCAGAAATAAAACACTGTGGTTATCAGCTGAGAACCAATGAAAACAGTGTATTTACTGACTTGCAGTTTAATTCAATGATGGAGCAGTTACACCTCTAGGCATTGTAAGTGTTCAACATGGACTTTATTGCACTTACGTAATAGTTTCAGGATTTAGTTGGAAGACAGGGCTTTCCAAAAGTGAGAGATTAAATACCTACAATTGACACTCCAATAAAACTAGGACTCACTTTAAAATCTGAGCTATTTCTTCTCTATGTAAAACAAAAAATCTCAAAGATTTTGAGGACAGTTAGAAATACATGAACAACAATGATGGAAGTTATGGGGAAAGAAAAGCACAAACACAGAAAACACTGTAAAATCCAGAGCTGTAGGGAATTCTAAGCAGGTCAGGTATTGCTAATGGAGAGAGAAAAAAATTAACCTCATATCACACTTAGACTGGCCAGTTCAGATATAGACAGAGAGAGAAAGTTACATGAAGCTGTTAAATTTAATATCAAGTCTAGAAGGCAGCATTGCACCCAGCTGTAAGATGAGTTGCTGTTCCTCAAGCCTCTGGACCCTGTTATAACATTGTAGAGCCTCAGACAGTTCATAGTGGGATTGGGATAGGGATAGGGATAGAACACTACCCAGGACAAACCCTGGGATGGTCTTATCTACTTTAGCTCACACTGTGATATAAATACCAGTTAAAATATTTCCATGCACAATAGGAATGTATTATACTTAAAACATAATCCCAGCTCCTAAACTACAAGAAAGATCACTCAAACTGCACACAAAATGCTGGAGGAACTCAGCAGGTCAGGCAGCATCTATGGAGGGCAATAAACAGTGAACATTTCAGGACGAGATCCTTCATGAGGACTAGAAAGGAACAGGACAGAAGCCAGAATAAAAAGATCAGGGGAGGGGGAGGAGCACAAACTAGCAGGTGATAGGTGAGTTCAGGTGGGAGGGGGAAGGGG
>JAUZTB010000063.1:20394834-20405306 GCA_034780895.1 Rhynchobatus australiae
GTTGGAAATGGACCAAGTAAATTTCAGAGCAGGGTGGAAATTGGAGGCAAAGTTGATGAAATTGATGAGCTCAAAGGAACAATCTGCTTTTCAGCAAGAAAATATTCATTGTGCCTCTCAAAAAAGACACCAAAAATGTATGAATAAATACTCTCAACAAACACAGTTAACATTTTATAGCCCAAAGTTTCTACTCAACTAATAGAACCAGTGCCAAAACATGTGTTCATCAGCTGTCCCACAGCTTGCACCATCTGAATGCATAATAAGTTGTCTTCCTGAGACTCAAATTCAAGCTTTCAGACACTGCTAAATTTGTACTCTCTGGTACATTAAACAACCAATAGAATCGAATTATACATCAGTAAAAGTAGAGCACATGTATTTGGAGGAGATGTGGCTAAAGGAAAATCTCTTCCCTTCTTATTCAATTGGATCAATGGGCCAAATCATACTGGATTCAGCCCACTGCCTGGACGTGCCTTCTGAGGAGGCCACTAGTCCACACTTACCCTTTTCGTATGAGGAGGGCTGCATAAACTGACCTACTGTGCTCAAGAGCCTTCCCATGATCTGAAGTGGACTTTATAACATGAGTGAGCTTTGGGCATTTTGCAGAAGCCCTTTCTGACAGATAACCCTTAATGGCCTTTGACAGTTTTCCAGCGTTAGGGTTTTTAAATATTTTTAAATATCCCCGATAATCAAAGGGATGTAAAAACACTTCAAAAACTATTTGAATAGATTTAAATTAATGATTTTAAAACATTTTAAAACTAAAGAAATATAGTTAAAACACCAATAATACTGTCAACAATTCAAACACATTCCTCTCCTACTTTTGGTCATTAAACCATTTCAATGAATGAGTTTGTCATTTGTGTATTAGCCAGCCCTGGTGTCAAGCTGAGGGCTAGATGTGGTACATTTTGTTCCTTTCTTTATCACTTAGACGTTCCATTGCTAAACTCACCATTAAGATGAGCCTCTGAATTTGGTAAAGCATTCACATGAAGTCCAAAACAAGCTCTACCACAAGGCTGAAAGCCAGAGGTATCAAGCCACCAAGCCGTCGGTCAGCTTCATTCAGCCCATCATTTTTCAGAGTAAACCCAGAACAATTAGGAATCAACCCATATTTCATTATGAGACTACAAAACATAAGAACTGTTTAGTATCATGAATGAGCAAGCAATAATTTTTGGGCTCTGTTTTTTTTTGTGAAACTCAGTATTATTACTCCATGTACTCTGATAGGATGAGGTCCGGGTTGCCATGTAGATAAGCTGTTTATGAAGTAATCTGATTGATCAATTAAAGATAGATAACATCATCAAGCTCCTTCAATGACACAATATACTCAAAGTGGAAAGGTTGAACAGATTCAAGCTCCTGGGCATCAACATCCTAGAGTATCTATCCTGGGCTCAACACATTGATGCAATCACGAAGAAAGCACACCAGCGGCTCTACTTTGTTAGGAGTTTGAGGAGATTTGATATGTCACCAACAATTGTTACAAATTATATAGATGTACAGTGGTGAGCATTCTGACTGGTTGCATCACAGCCTGGTATGGAGGTTCCAATGCACAGGATTGCAAGAGGTTGAAGAGGAGTGTAGACTCAGCCAGCTCCATCACGGGCACAACCCTCCACACCATCAAGGACACCTTCAAGAAGCAGTGCCTCAGGAAGGTGGCATTCATAACTCTCACTAGGAGAGCAAAACTTATTAGTTTCACGTGTGTATGGGGGGAGGGGAGGTGTACTGTATCTATCGTAGGTTAACAGCTGCAACCTAAGAGATTGAGGTGTGAGGTTTGCAGTAAACTGTATATGTAGGGTGATGGTGCATATGAATGCTGCGTACAAATGTATTGATATGAATTGTTGTTTGATAAGAGATTGGGTATGTTACATTGAATTGTGTCCAAGACAAGTGATATAGTTAATGGATGTAGCATTCACTGACCTTGACCACCAACATGGAGTTAAGGAACTTCCTGCAGCACTGAATTAGTTCATTTTCTGAGCCCTTATAATGTAGCCCTCATGTTTATATGACATGTGGTATTCCTTTAAAATTCTATCACAAAAAAAAAGCTGTTTGTCTAGCACAAATGATTGGCAAGTAAAACCTTTAATTATATGTTCCTGACTGCTTTACAAAGTCATAAACAATTAGGCACATAAAGCAAATTTAATTGGAAAGCCAACCTTTCCATTGGTATAGATTCATCTTTTTGATAACAATTTAAAATATTCTGAATTTATTGCATGGTCATAAAGTTTTACATAACATTATTTCTTGTAAATACTGAATAGACGTCTGTTTCTTCAATTTGGCAGCTAAATGGCACCCTGACTCATTTGGCAGCAGTCTGCATCCAAATCTGAAGGTTGTGGTTTCAAATCCCATCCTGAGACTTGGGTGCCTAACTGGTTCAATTCTAGAAGTCAACAGTATTGTTTGAGTTGTCTTCAAGCTGAGAAATAAATGTAGCTCTGTTTATCCCTTACAGTGGTGGTAGTGACCAATATTCTTCAACCAATGGCATTAAAAAGTAGCGATCAGGGTAATGCTCAACAGCGCCAGCGACCCAAGTTCAAATCCGGCCCCTGCCTGCAAGGAGTTTGTATGTTCTGCCTGTATCTGCATGGGTTTCCTCTGGGTGCTCCGGTTTCCTCCCACATTCCAACGGCGTATGGGTTAGGAAGTTGTGGGCATGCCACGTTGGCGCCGGAAGTTTGTAGGCTGCCCCCAGAACACTCTGTGCAAAAGATGCATTTCACTGTGTGTTTCGATGTACATGTGACTAATAAAGATATCTTAAATTTCATGTTATGGCATTGTACTACGCTCAAAATGGCTACCTTTTTGTTTATACTTGTAGCACTTCAGAGTATCTCACTACTCATGAGGAATGTTACTACTTCCATGTTCACATTTAATAGGTTTCTCAGAAAAATTAGCCAAGGAGTAAACAAAATGTCTAAAGTATACAAAGCAAACAAAGTGTTCTAATCAGTAAATTAACAGTCATTTTGATTTGACCTTTTAGGATTTTGGATTCAAACAAGCACTTAGAATAGTCAAGTGCAATGATTCAAAACCAGCTTTGGGAACAATCTGACGCAAGTTACATTTATCTGAAAAAACATCTACATTTCTATCACATGTAAAGCAGCAATTATTTACAATGAATACAAGAAAACTGGGGATACTTAGCAAGGTCAATTTCTGCAGTCAATTGCTCCCTATGCATCTGCACTTGCAGGGGTGTAATTTGATCAATCACTGGCATCCCTTAAATCTGCATCCAATGAAGTTAATCTCTTAAAATGTATCTGCAATTTCCCAAGAAAAACAACCAATAGGATATGCAATAAAATAATGGACAGTAATTAAGCAACAAAAATGTTGTCAGGAAGTGTGAAATACTAGGCACAGTATTCATGGATTCCAGCAAGACATGGGTTAACAAATGCAACAACTACAAAATAGTTTACCAAACATAGATAACTGTATTAGGGGAGGGCAGAGAAGACAATAAAACCATATCAATTTGAATCTATCCAAAACATTATAGTTACAGACCAACAATATCATAAAAGATAATGTAAGTAACGATATCACATCAAAGATTGAAATAAATAAATACATTTTAATATTATGCATTTTTGAGGCAAAAAGAGTCAGATATAAAGTTTGGACAATGGTCTCATCGTCTGCAGTTGGATATGGCCAATAAGAAAATACATAATATTTGTAGCATTGTCCTTAAGAAATCTATCATGTTTTGAAATTAATGCAAAAGTTTAAAATAAAACAGAAAATGCTGGTGATATTCAGTAGGTCAGGCAGCATCAATGGAGAGAAAGAGAGAGAGCAATAGAGTTTACATTCCATGTGCACAGAAGATTAAAAGGTGGAAGAGGAAGAATGGAAGGAAGAGGAGGAATATAAAGCAAGTCTTTTCTCCTGAAGTATAGAAGATCTGTAATCTCATTAATAATGCAGTGAGCAGCTAATTGTGAGATTTGGAAGAGATCAGCCTTAGACTGGAATGATCTGAAGCCAGGAACTTGAGTGTGACGATAATTTAAATCTTGAATGCCATAGCAGTTCATGCAGTGATGCAAGCAAAAGTGAACCTTTTGTTCAGGAACCCAATTTATTCCTGCAGAACATCTGATGCCTGTGCTTCAGTTACAAGCTTTCCAGTAACATCATCAGGAGAACCATGCATGCATCCATTGCAAGTAGATTTCAAATTCTGAAATGGAAGTAAAAATTAGAAGCCACAGTAGTGATTTAGAACAGGTTTTCAAACAAGCAAACACCTTATTGTGGTAAAGCAGAATACAGAAGTTGGAAAGGCCTGAAAGTGATAAATGAGCTTATGTATCATGACAATTCCACACATTGTTATGCTTTTTTTTGAACTGCTTATGTAATTATTTGAAATTAGCTGTGAAATTCTAGCAGTTATAAATGTCTACAATTCTTCCCGTTCTGCTGTAGTCCAGAATGTTTTGGACTCCAACATGAGCAGATTTGCTGACCTGACTCTACCATCCATTTCCCAGCTGTATTCTTACATTGAACCAGATTAGACCTTGTTCGGGTATCCCATTCATTTGAGTGAAGGAGAATGAGCGCAAAGATAAAATGTAATAAGGAAATTTTCATTTTCTTTTAAATTGCTTTAATTGTTTTAATTATTTAAATGTGTTTTAAGATAATTCATTTTATAACATCTTTAATTTTCTGAATTATTGATTTTTAATAATCTTTGATTTTTTTTCTGAATGTCAGGGACATTCATTAGCTTCCAAAGTCCTTCACAACCAAACATGATTGTGATTTTTGTTGGTTGTCAAAAATGGGTTTATTCTGGCCAAACTAATGATGGCATTAATGTCACATAAAGCCTCATTATTTAGGATCCAGAGTTTACTTCCAGCGAGTGGATGCTGGGGGAAATCAAAAAAAATAAGGTTTTACTCTACCTTACTGGCCAACATTTGGTTTGCTGGAGATAATGATAGATATGAAAATAGTGTGCATGACTGGAGAGTGAACAATACTAGGCATCACAGTTACATATTTTATTTAGCATTAAAGAGACACTGCAGCCAAAGCTATTTTATTGAATATATTTGATGGATTTTTCCTAGGAAACGTAATGGAAGAAATCAGCATTAATCTACATGTATTCTATTCCTAATTTTTCATACTTTAGAATTTTCTAAAACATCCATCAAATGCTTTGGTACATATCTCTGAATGAAAAATGTGAATGTTTTCATTACTTGATTTAATGTAATGTTCTAACAAATTAATCATGAATGTTGTTGTCTACTTTTTCCATTTAAATCTTCTTCCATGTTTATTCCAAAAGTGTTCTTTTAAAAATGTTAATTTATCATCCTTGTGTCTTGGACAATGGAACTGTAACATCAGATTGCAGCTACATAGTGCTTTAATACAAAGGATAATCTAAACAGCTTCAGAAAGGTGGAATTGAACAATGGGCAACACAATGAATGGTAAGCAAAAGATTGAAGCTGGGAGATGGGGTTGTTATGTGAGGGAGAGTGGAAGTAGGTAGTCAATATCTTGGACAGAAACATAGATCCTAAAGGTGAGATGGTGAAAATTTTTAAATATAATTTCTCTGTGTGGGGTAGCGATACCTGAAAGTATCATCACCTGCAATAATGTAAAGGGCAAAACAAGACTAGGAGTGGAGGAATGGAATGGTTTTGATGGGGAGTTGTAGAACAAAGGAAGTTCAAAGGTGGGATAGGGCAAGGCCATTAAAGGAATTTATGAACAGATGAAAATTTGCAATCAATAGCATTTGAGAACTGGAAGTCAATACAAATCACTCAGTACAGTAGTAATCCAACAGCAGTTTTTAAAGCTAGGAGGGTATAGGTGGCAACATTTTGTATTAACCAGACTTTATGGAAGATGGGGGTTGGCAATGACAGCATAGTTGACTCAGCATGTTACATATAGGTATGATTTTGAGATTCAGCAGCAGATCAGCTCAGGGCTGATAAAATAGAAAGGTGATAGATTTTAAAGTGGGCAAATGTAGAAAAACAAAAAAAAAGGAGCAGCAGTAGGCCATTTGGCCAATTGAGCTTGTTCTGCCATTCAATATGATCATGGCTAATCATCCAAATTCATTTCCCTGTTCCTGATAACACTTGATCTCTCTAGACCCAAGATAAATATCCAACTCCTTCCTGAATATGTTTATTGATCTAGCTACATTTTTTTTCTGTGGTAGAGAATTCCAGAGGTTTGCCACTCTTTAGGAGAAGAAATTTCTCCTCATCTTGACTCATTCCTTGTCCCTAAATTGTGATTCCTGGTCCTGGACTCCCTGGCCATGAGGAACATCCTTCCTACCTCTAATCCGTCCAGTTCTGTTAGACATCTGTAGGTTTCTATGAGATTTCCTCTCAACCTTCAAAATGCTAATGAATATGTGCTCATGTGCTAATTGACCCAATCTCTCTTCATGCGTAGATCCTGCAATCCCAGGAATCAGTCTGGTGAACCTGCTCTTCCCCTACAATTCCATTTGTTAGCCATGCCAAACCACAAATACTTCTATCTGAATCTCCCATCTTTCTCTAGATTCACTTCTAAGGACTTTCATGCACTGTGTTAGCTTATTTTGTCCAAGAGACATTTTTCCCTTGACTGCATCCTTCAAAAATTTGAATTTCATTTCTAATTTCTTAACCAGCCAAAATTATAAGTAAATTCCTTAAGGCATTTTCCAGAGTGAGGCTATTGGGGGGCCTGGGTATGGATGATTGGAGTGTTAAGGCCAGGTGAAAATAAGGGAGTTCAATAGTCAGGGCTGATTAGGAAGTCATGCCTCTCAGCAGGTTGGGGTGGGGGAGGTCATGGCCATGTACAGTCAGTCAAGGAGTTGAGCAATCAACTGATTGGAAAGTCATCTTCAGGGACTATTGAGTGCTTGGAGGGAAGTGTCAGAAACGTGAAATGTGTGGGTGGGGGTGTGTGGTTGGGGACTTGCATTAGTTGATTCTCATCAGGCACAGCATAATGGAAGTATTATTGTACCTGGAGCGACAAATGACAATCTTCATTATTCAGAGGAGCAGCTAATTTCCTAGGCGTAGCACTGCTAGGGAGGGATATAGTCTGATGCGGAAATCATGTCAGACACTCTAAGTTAACATATGCCAGTTAGCTTTTTTTTGAACTTTTGGAGTTACAAGAAAAAAATGAAGTATACTGTCAATTATGTAGTGTTGAAATAGAAAAAAATACTATGTCATCAAATTTCTAGGGCTTGGAGTTCCCCCAGTATCTGATCTTATTTCCTTCCACTCTCAACATTAAGTTGCCCCTAGATAACATCATCCAAAGTTATGCATTTGGCCTCAACACTCAGACTGCAGCCTTACAGCTCTATTGATTCATCCACTGCCTCCATTGTGTCATTCTGTTTGTATGATATATAGATTTGGATGAGCTGCAATATTTTTTACTATCAAACAACATGAAGACCAAAGCTATCATTTTCATCCACACTATAAATGCTATACTTTTGCAGCTGAATCCATCCTTTGTACAGCTACTATCTCAGATTGTAGTAAATTGTTTGCAACCAAATCAAACGAAATGGGTGGGGAAGCTGTAAATGCAGCTGAAAGGGTTCTCTCAGCTGTGGAAAAAGGAAATCTATGAGCTCTTGTAATTTGTTGAACATGAGTATTGAAGGAAGTTGGATTTAAGGAGGTTGAACAGGCAGTAAAATCTTGAATGGAACTTTTCACTGGCAATTACTGCCTAATATTAAAGTTAAGAGTATCCAAGAAAATGAACACATTATTTCACTCATTTTTATAAGCCAAGAAACTGATGAATATGAAAAGTTAAGTAAAGCCCCAAATCTTCCAAGGATTTTCAGCTGTTAATGCAGATGTTAGGGAAAGATTGCTCAAGTTCACAGAGCAGGCATGAAATTTAATTTCATCAATCATATTCAGATAATTAAATGCTTTTCCATGTGGAAGCAAAAAGTGGTTTGCACCTGCAATATTCATAATGCTAAATTTTTGTGTCGTCTAATTTTAATGTAGAAATGTCTGAAAACAGCTCAATCTCTTCTCTACAGTTATATATAGGTGTTGTTTCACAAACATCATAAGAATGTCTATTCCCAAAAATATGCTGTTTAAAACAATGCAAGTACACAAATACAAAGCAAGGGAATGGAATCTTAAAATTACCTCAAGGCAGTTCAGAAGGAAAATCAGGAAGCTAAGTGTAGAGGAAATCCCCTTTCACCCAATATGTTGTGTATACTGAGGGGCAGCATTAAAAAATCCACAGACTTTGCATATATACAAATTATATACAAAATCTGTGTGTTTTGTAATGTAATATTATATTTCAGTATTTTATCAATTTACATGCCATCTGTTCAATCTTGAAAGGAATTAAAATAAAACTTGTGCTGTTAAGTGAACTTAAGGTGTGAAAAAAATCAGAAGGAACAGATTTACAATCTTGAACTTGTCCCCTGCACAAATGGTTTTAGAAAACCGAACAACCCACAGATAGAATGAAAATTCAAGCTTCCCAGTAAATAACAAAAGATGCTGTTGTAAGGATGTTATTGTTTTTGACCACTCTACTAAAGGAAACAGGTCCCATCTATTTTGTCTAACTAGGCTACTTATAATTTTGTGGACTTAAGTCCTCCCCACCTCCCATAGCTTCTTCTGTTCCAAAGCAAACAACCTGAGCTCATCCCATCGTCTGGCACTGCTCCAAGAGTCAGGAATGATCAAAAAATGTTGGTCAGAACTTCTGCTTCTCCTCTGCTCCTTTTTACAGCCTAGCTTATATTTATATAGACCTCTTTTATCTATTCACTTTTAAAGACAAAAAAGATGTCAAGTCCTTAATTAAAGCCTTCAATACATCCTCTCTTACTATGTTTATCCCAATTAAACATTTCTCACTTGAGTTATGAAAATGGATGCCTCCCATGTCCCAGAATGGGACCTGGGTGTCTCCCATGTCCCATTCCAGGATATGGGAGACATCCAGGAATTCTCACATGGTATATGATGGGCATTCCATCAGACTGAGGTGCCTTACCATGCATGAATTAATCTAATGAACAAAGTACTAGAACAGCCCTTTTCCTGATTTTGTTTATTATGTCGTGTAAGTTGTGTATGCTAACTTAAGTTTATGTAATTCATGTTTGAAATGTACTCTGCTGCTGCAAAAAGCTAATTTTTAGGGCATTTATGCCCTGAGTATGAATGCCCATGACAATAAACTTGAACTTGAACATGTCTATAAATGTTTTATAAGGTGAGAGCCAAGACAATGAGTAGGAATGGAGAGAACAGTTTGGAAGCAATAACCAAATGTATGTTCAGACAGGTAAAGGTTGTCAGCTGTGATATTAAGCTCAAGGCTCTGTCTGTACCCATGGGTGGATATAAAGGATCTCATGGCACCTTTTCAAAGACGAGTGGCTGCCGCATTGCCGATGTTACAGCGGTGACTACACTTCAGAAAGTACTTCATTGGTTGAATGTGCGTTGGGACATTCTAAGGCCATAAAAGGCACTAAATAAATGCAAATCTCATTGTTTATTTTCCAATCATTCAGATATTCTGTTTCATGTGTAAATCACACCTTAGGTGACAAGGAGCTGCCAGGCATTAATCCTACATTTGGCTTTTATTTGTTTTGTACATGTAGGCCCTTTTTTCCTTGGCTCATTGTTTAACTTGGGATAAATTCCAAATCTCTTTTCTCCACACTGTTTATTATGCATTTATTTCTCCATGGTTACTTCTCCAAACCTCCTTTCAAAAACTCAAGATCTCCAATCTTTACTCTATCCTGGCAGCAAGATCTTATGATTCTTCTACGAATTGGCCTCATAGCTCAAACAGCTTTCTTGTTTCCTGGGGACATGTACTGGCTTATTACTAAAGGGTGAGGTGGAGAAGGTTTGGCTCTTCTACAATTTTTAGCTTAGTTGGTGTTTCCTTTCAGTACTAGGGAAATGACAACCTTTGCCGGTAGAAATGAAGCTGTGGGGAACCTGAATGAAATACCATGCCATTTGCTTTCAGATATGCTGCATAATTATCTTGCGTCTGATGCACAGTGACTCAGCATACCTGAGCTGTAGCCTTGAAATTCACTAGGATCCATTGTAATTCATAGTCCATGTTTGTCATCAAAATTGCTCGCTCAGTGTATTAGGGGCAAGCACTGTAGTGTAGAAGTTAGCATAACGCTACTACAGCACCAGCGACCCGGGTTCAATTCCGGCCACTGTCTGTAAAGAGGTTGTATGTTCTCCCCATGTCTGCGTGGGTTTCCTCCGGGTGCTCTGGTTTCCTCCCACATTCCAAAGACATACGGGTTAGGAAGT
>JAUZTB010000063.1:20737564-20749475 GCA_034780895.1 Rhynchobatus australiae
TCCCCAAAACCAACAGAATCATTAGACTGATTATTGAGGATCCAAACAGAATGCCACAGTGACTACATTATACAGATTGCCTTACAGAAACGATACAGGCATAGTGAATGGAATATTCACCCCATGGATAAAGGATGATTGCCCTGTAACTACAGTGGAGATAACAAATTTTACATAGGATTCAGTATGAAAACTAGTATACGAGTGTGTACTTTGAGCGGCTAGACTGATTCACACACAACTGAATGAGAATATTAAGCCTTTCAATTGCAGATGTTATGAGAATATTAACAGGGCAGCATCAAATGAGACCACAGAGCAGCTAATAACAAATGAATTATGAAGCAGAATAATGGAAGAACTTCCCTTAGAGCATGTAGCATTGTTAAAATGAAAGCAATAACTCATAGATTTGTCATTTGGCCTGATATAGAGAAGGATCCAGAAAAGCTAGCCAGCAAGTGTACAATCTACCAAGACTGCAGAACTCCATTCTGTCACCAAGAACTCCATTCCAAATATGGAAGTTGTCCCACACAGCACAATTTTGGCTCCTTTACCTAAAAAAAGATATTGTAGCATTGGATGCAATCCAAAGGAGATTTACCAGGCTAATTCTTGTGTTGAGAGGATTGTTCTATCAAGAGAGGCTAGGCAGTTTGGTCTGTATTCCTTTTATAAGAATGTGGGGTGACCTTATCCAAATGTATACAATCCTAAGAGGGCTTGACAGGGTAGATGTTGAGATGTTTTCACCAGTGGGAGAGTCACTTGTTTGTATAAGGTGACATAGCTATAAAATAAGAGACCAGTTATTTAAAACTGAGGTGTGTAGACGTTTCTTCTCTCAGCGGGTAGTGAATGACTGCAGTTCTCTGCCTCTGAGGTGGTGGAGGCCAGAGCATTTGATATCTTTAAGGTGGAGATAGATTAATATTTGAAAGATCAGGGAATTGAGAAGTTTGGGTAACTGGCACAGAAATGGAGTTTACACCAGCACAGATCAAGTGTGGTCATATTGAATGACAGGGCAGGCTTGAGAGGCCTGGTGACCTACCCTTGTGTCTATTTTCTTGTGATCCTATAGAAATGATAATGCAGAGATGACTCTGGATGAGTTTGTGCCGAGAAGGGGAGGAGGAAGAAAGATAATTGAAGCAAAGCAAACTTCATTACCAAAGTTGTAAAGATTGGAGGTTTCGATTACATGATGTGCCATAAGAGTTAGATCATGGGCATCTTCCTGACACTGTGAAAAAATTCCTGGGAGTGGCCTGTTCACAAAAAAAACTACAAATTCCAATCGAGATAGCTAACACCCAGTCTACTTTCAAACATCAACAAAGTGATGGAAGGTGTCACTAACAGTGCTATCGAGGACCATTTATTCTCCAAAGACTTGCTCGCCAATGCCCTGTTTGGGTTTCACCAGCACTACTTGGTTCCAGACTTCATTACAACCTTGGCCTAACAGTAAATCAAAAAAGTTGAATTTCAGAGGTGAGCTGAGAGTGACTGCCCTTGACATCAAAGTAGCATTTGTCCAGTGTACAATCAAGGAATCCTAGTAAAAGCGAAGGCAAATGGCATCAAAGAGAAAAGACTTTCAGGGTTACAGTCTTATCTTGCACAAAGGAAGACGGTTGTGTTCGATGCAGGTCATTTACCCCAGCCACAGGAAATCACTATTGGAGTTCCTCAGGGTAGTTCCCTTGGCCCAACCATGTTCTGTTGCTTCATCAATGACCTTCCTTCTTTTGTAGGCTTAAAAGTGGGGATGTTTGTTGGTGATTGTGCAATGTACATTTCCATAACTCCTCAGTAAGTGAAGCAGCCCATAACTGTGTGCAGCAAGACCTAGATAATAATCAGGCATGGGTTGATAAGTGGCAAGTAACAAGGGAGAGCCTAACAACCTACCTTTAATATTCATTGGCATTACTACTGCTAAGACAACCATCATCAACATCCACTGATGGGTATTTAACTAGACCAGCAACATAAAGTTGCTAAAGCTGTGGGTCAGAGGCTAGGGATATTGCAGTGAATGACTCACCTCCTGATGCACCGATCTACAAGGCACAAGTGAGGAGCTTGTGTGAAATACACTCCACCTGCCTCAATGAGTATTGTTCCATCAACTCTCAAGAAGCTCAACACCATATAGGATAAAATACCCCACTTCAATGGCAGCCCTTCCACCATCTTAAACATTCATTCCCTCACTACTCACGACCATGGTTGTGGGATTTTTCAACCCACAAAATGCACTGAAGCTACAGAATATAGGCTATTGTGGCAGCATCTCCTAAACCTCAAACTGTACCACCAAGAAGGACAACCTACAGACACATCACCTGCAAATTACCTTCCTATTTCACACACTGTCCTGTCTTGGAAATATGTCGCTATCCTTCAGTGTTGTTGGGTCTAAATTCTAGAGTTTTCTACCCAATAACATTGTAGGAATAGCTTTATTAGAAGAATTGCAGCAGTTCTCAAGTGCAATTAATTTGGTATGGGCAAAATATGGTCTTACCAGCATCACCTGCAGTTCAGAAAATGAACACAAGGAATGAAAGTTCATGTACTGATAGCTCCATGCAGGTCAGAGACGGGATTATGAGACAGTGGAAACATTGCAGTAATCAAGAATTATCTTGCATAAGAAGTATAAAATCATACAACACAGAAACAAGACTTTCAGCCCACCGAGTCCATGCCAATCACAAGCACCAGCAGCAATAATTTCATTTTTATTTTTCCCATATTCCCATCAACTCCCCCTAGATTCTACAATTTACTTAGATAGGCAGTTCCTGTAGCCAATTAACCTACCATCCCACACAATCTTTGGGATGTGGGAGGAAACTGGAGCAACTGAGGGAACCCATGCAGTCGCAGGAGAACGTGCAAACTCCACACAGACTGTACCAGAGGTCAGCGTTAAACCCGGGTCACTGCAGTTGTGAGGCAGCTTTACCACTGTGTTGCCCAGGAGTACATAGAGAGGGCCAGAGGGGTACACACATACCATTAATCTCAGCACAAGATATCAGAGAGGTCATCAAGGAAAATTGTGGGTTCCACAGACTCCTCAAGTGACGACTGTTGACTAGTTAACGCAGAATATGGCTGAGGAGAGTAAGACCAGGGGGTGAATACAATATCAATATCAACTGTTGAGCCGCGAAAATCGAAGCAACTTTGAGACCCAGCTACTCAGTAATTTATAAATATCATTACATTAGTTTTACTCTTTAAAAGGGGGAGCTAAGTAGCCTGTGTAAATGTGTGTGACATCAGTAGTGACAATAATGCACCAATACCAGTGACTTAATCAACTGCCATGCCCAGTTTGAGAGTTGCAGTTAAATCAGACCAACTTTCCTGCGCACTCCGCGTGTTGCTTCCGCACAGTGGAGGTGCTCAGCCGCCCTGCCCAACACACCAGTGGGGAAGGACATCTGCCCGGATCGGAAGACGGTCTTTCGGGCCGTTGCCATGGGTTACCGCCCGCTTCCTGTTGACGCAAGCGCAGAGGGAAGATTTTAAGACCGGGGAACGAGGCATCCGGGTCCCGGAACTGGCGAGGCGCGTCCGCTCGGGCAGGTATTGCGCATGCGCCGGGAATCGCCGAGCGGTTGGTGATCGCGGCGGCGGAGGTGTGAATGGGATCGTGCTCCAACGAATAGATTAACGAACTAGATCGGCGGCGCCCGCCTTTCCAACTGCGGCCAGGAGCCGCCGGATTCGGGTGTCGGCGTCTTCCGTCGAGTTCGGCTTGGTTTTTGAAAGTGGTGGTTAGTTTCTGGGGAAACGGAAGCGTGTTCGCCTCGGTGGCAGGGCGGTGCGAAGAAGCTGCTGCGGCTCAGCGGGGAGAGAGAGGGGGGCGACTGAAGCCTGGAGAATGGGGTGTACGCTCAGCACCGAGGACAAAGATGCGGTGGAGAGGTCCAAGATGATCGACAGGAACCTGCGGGAGGACGGGGAGAAGGCGGCGAGAGAAGTCAAACTGCTGCTTTTGGGTGAGTGTGGAAGTTGGAATGGATCTCACTGGCCCAGGGGCAAAATGGCTCTCTAACCATCGCTGCTGGCATCGATCCCTGCGCTGTCAGTCCTTCCACCGAGGTTACTGGGCTAGTAACGTCTCTTAGCTTTTTAATTTGCTGGGCAGTTGTATTCTTAGGATCCATGCAGCTTAAACGCATTTTCTTCTTTGGCATTTTAAAGCTTTAAATCTTTCTCCTCTCTCCCCTCCCCCATTAATACCAAGACAGATTTTCCGACGTTAAGAAATTGTTTTTGGTATGAGCTACAGATGAACCTGGTTGCTCCTTACTACTTGTATTACTGTCGTTTATTATGACAGTGTGCTCTTAATAATGTTGACTAAAACGATCTGGAGGCGGCTACTAATTGTGGCTATTTTGGATGGTTAATTAGGCAGGCTATGTGTTTTTACCGCTAACCCACTGCCTTACACAGCTACAGGTATGTATTGACAGACTGGTACAAAAAGCAGATTGCACAAACAATGAACTCTTACCGGTTCACTTTCGTTAAAGCTTCGCATTCTTGGATGCGTTTAGATTAAATTACTGCAACGTTGTGGTTTGGATCTTTTAGTTTAAAAAATACTCTGAGACTTTAAATAGATCATGATAGATTGTTTTGTTTTAACAGAAGGTCGGTAGATGTGGTAGTTTAGTTCTTTGAAGAAGGTAATTTGTGAAATCTGTTTAGAAAAACGCTTTCTGCAAATAATCCTCACATGGAGTATCTCACAGGAGCCGAAACCTATGCAATTGCTAATCATTTCATTCCTGCCTCAACGTAACTGTGTTGGAGCATACACATCTCAATAGAGAAATATTTGTATTCGCACAATTTTTGAAAACGCAAATTAATGTGTAATTTTCTGAAGTATACCAACCTTGCAAAAAGTATAAATTGATGCAAGTTCTTAGCATGCTTTTTAGTTTTATAATTTTAACCAAAATTGCCATTTGATTTTATGATAAACTCTTGAGCATGCTGAGACTTTTGTAGTTGGTGGTGAAATGATCACAGACTGATCCAGGTGATGGCTTAGTGCCCAACGTGTAGTTGTGGTTAAAACTCATTCTCATTGCGATTTTCTTTTAGGTCTACAAGGCAATCTGTATGAATTGATGCTGAAAATATAATTTTGTAAATTATCAACATTAAAATGAAAAATCACCCCTGTGCTTACTCCCTGTTAAGTAATATTTTGATTTTAATGTCTCACCCTTGTTTCTAAATTACTATGGTTTCTTCCCTTCTCTGCAGTAATTTCCAGGCCCACATTCTCTAATATCTGCATTCTGATAATTCTGGGCACTTATTCCTCCTTTATAACTTGTCTGTCCTTCCTATTATTGATTATTGTTTTATCTTCACAACCTATCATCTGGCCTACCATCCCTGTCTGGTTTTGTCAGTTTCTTGTTTTGAAATACTTTAGCATTTTTGCCATTTTAAAGGTTATATAAATGGAAGTAGATGTTACTAAATTAGCCTTAAGGTAATGCTGTTATAGAACTTCCTGACCAAGATTCGCAAACAAAAAATTATAAATTTACAAATGCTTAGTTTATTTTTGATTGGAAATCATACTGCAAGAGTTATAAACTGGTTTGTTCCTTGTAGGTTCAGTAGACAATTGTGGTAGCAGCTAATTGGATTAGTTAATCCAATTAATCTAATAATATTAGATTAGAACAGCATTCTCTGCTATGTCAAATGCACAAATCCAATTGGATTCCTTGACATTTGTTCCTCAGTATTTTCACTCTCATGTCACAGGTGATCAGTGTGGCATGTGTGCACAACTTTTTGTGGGTTTGTTGATTAAAATTGTAAGATGAAAGCAATGTGTGAATGTTATCTGGTCATTTCTAAAGACTGCTGGCCTGCATTGGGTTTCAAGGGCACTAAATTGGTGCATCTGATATCACCATGAACAGTAGCTAGACAACAGTCTTTAGAACATGCTGAACTGGAATATCCATGAAGTTGTCCACACTACAGGTAGTAGTGAGGATTTGATTCTTTAAAATGGCGTAGCATGCAGTGTGTTGCACTTCTTTCCATAGAAGCATATATGAAGTGGTTGTGTTATTGAGTGTGCTTATAGCATCATACAATGACGTATACCGTGTAAGTTAAGTTTTGCAACTTTTTTTATCTGTGGTGGGTTAGTGTTATTAATTCTTCATATCACTGTTTACTTGTAATTTTGCTATTTGGTTTCCAGGTTGCATTCTCATTCAATATCTAATACTTTTGTAGCAATAATGTGTAATATCTCAAAAAGACCAAGCATAACTTCTAAATTCATCACCTCAGTGTTTCCTACCAACATTTCATCCTTTTTGAAATGTTTTGCAAGAATATTCTAAATTTAAAATCATGAAATTTGTAACTGGGTGCTGTTTAGCAGTTTACATATACTACAGTAGCACTGGATTTTATTTGTATGTATTATCCATAGTTAAATCGTCTTGCAATCTAATTCTGCATTTAAATATTCTGAGGTGTAGCTGGGAAATGAGAAGTTGTTTGGCTTTTCACTCTCCCCAAATGCAAACCCCATTGCTCCTTTTAGTGATGTTTCTTAAAATGTTGCCCAAGAATTTAAAAAAAAATTGGATAACCTGAAGGTTATAGATGTAAACTAAAATATCAATTTAATTATGTTCATATAGGTCGATTCTCAGAACATATTGGGTTAAAGTGACATCTAAAGCCTTATCTATATTTTCTGTAAATGTTACTGTAGCAAACTATGAATGCTGCTAATTACAGAAGAATCAAATGCATGTTTGTTTATTAGAGTTTTGAACGGTCCATCTATATAGAAATGCTTTTTGGTTTACTCTATTAATATTTGAAACTCCACTGGGTAACTGGGGTGTTAATTGGATGTTTTAATGATCATTCATTTGAATTGTATTGGGCAAAAAATGAAATGAGATCATAACAGTTGTAATCTTTGGCTAATAATCATGCTTAAAAGTAAATTGTGCACATATTTAATAGGATTTTAAAATTGGAGAATCTTATTGAACAGGGTGAAGCCATTTGACTCCTGTGCCAAAAAATGAAAGAGATCCCCAAATTGTCCCATTCTGTTTTTCTTTTGGCTCTTAAGTATTGCCTCTTCAAATATATCCAGTTGGAGATGGACAATAAATGTCACCATTAATAGCAATATCCACACCATGTGAACAAATATTTAAAAACAAACTTCAGCTACCAGCTTGAATAGTAGTGGTAACAGTTTATCCTTATTTACTGCCTAAGCCATTCATAATTCTGAATATCTTTATTCAATTTCAACTCAACCATTTCACTCTCAGACAGAACAATCTTAATTTTTCATTCTCTCGTACCTGTACTTGTACCCCTTAATCACTATAACTACTGCAGTTGCAGAAACTGCACTTGGGAATCACCAAGTTTACATCATCACTTGTATTATTTTCTAACTCTTAACAGTCTCAATGACCAGTGAACATGTACGAAAAAGTGGCAGCCTGAAATATCTGTGGGTTTTATTCTTAATTGCTTGCTTAATTAATTGTTCACCAGGAAAAACATTTAATCAAAGAATAGCTATCAAGCATATCTACAAACATCTGCATTTATCTGTTTGAAATTGAAGAATGATAGCTGCAAGAGTACACTTTAAAATATTGATTATAAATGCTGATTGTTTGCACTTTAGGTATTTGAAGTGGTGCATCTTTTGTAATGCTGTAAAATTCTGCCAGTTGGCATTGTGCCTGGAAAGTTTCAATGCAACTATTGTTTTGATTCTTCAATGCACATCCAGTTCTTGAAGGCCAGTGTTGAGCTTGGAACTTTGTAACTTCAGTCCTGTGTCACAAGTAAAAAAAAATTAGCAAGTGTGGAGCAATCTTTAATAAAGGAGATCATATTTAAAGCTTTAGTTTTGTAATTCTTGAATGGTTTGACTTTCTGACCCCTTGTAAACAGTGTTTCTTTAGTTTGTGTTAAAAGGGTGCAAAATTTCATAATTGTTCTTTGCTGCAGAGTAGTAGGCTAGTTGACACCAGCATGCTGCTGAGGTTATCTTTCATGGCCCACTTCCTGCTGTCTCCAACCCACCTCACTCAACCTGCTGGTGAGTAAGGTCAGGATCCAAAATGGTGAACTTTGCTTTATAGAATGCTTTCATGTTAGCTGACTAGTAAAGCGCACCCACTGAACATCTGAAAAATCTAACAGCCTCCAGCAGCCAGTAAAATCCATTAAGGGCAATGAATGGAAAACAGTTTGAAAATCAATTTTATTACTAATTAAAAATCAATTTTTATAGTGAATCACTAAATATTGGAAAAAGAGATAATTAAGAGCATTAAACCAATTGCAATTGAGTAACAAAAATCATTCTACATTTGCTCTTCTTTCTTAAAGCTTTTCCTCTTTTCAAATAGTTCGACAAACCATTACTTCAGTGAATGGGTTCCTTGGTGTAAGTGCAGGGAAATTCAGCAAATTAATGCTCTACTGGATTCCTATGAGTAACCCAGTGGCAGAGTGCAGCCAGCAAATTCAGGAATACTGTGGTTACACAGTTCTGAATTTGTTGATGTTTATGAAGATAAAAGCTGGCAGCTCACTGTGGAACTGCTGACATCTCCTGACATGTAAAAGCCAATAATTTGCAGTGAAGTAGAAAGTATATCCCATGTTTTGTTGTGATTATGCTGCTTCTTCATCCCAAACATGCTATGTAATTTGTTCACTCTGACATCATGGAGTCTCTAATCCAGAAACCTAACTCCAAAAGCAAAATGAGTGTAGTGAAATACTTGCCAGGTGAGACTGCATCGGTTGTGTTTACTTTGAGTAAAAAGTGGTTTCTGTTGAAGGAATAAAGAAATTACTTTATCTGCTGAGTATTTCAAGTATTTTTGTTATATTTTGGATTTTCAACCTTCTGTAGTTTATTGCATTTGCCTTGTCACAGAACTGTTTATCAATGATAACATTTGGTAATTTCCTTACCATTGACTCTTGGTGTGGATTCAAATCCCACTTGGGAGACTTGACCACAACAGTACAATCAGGTAGTACTGAAAATGTGCTGTTGAATGTCTTCTTTCAAACAAGTGTCTCTTGATATCTACCTTATTTATCATCAGAAAGACCAATGGAAGCAGAAGCATTGCTGCTACATCACCACCACCAAGTCCCCCTCCAACTCGTTCATCTCTCTGACTTGGAAAATACATTACAGTTCCTTTGCTGGATCTAAATTCTGGGAATCTTTCCCCAGAAGCACTATATAACCCTTTTTGTTGAGGAGCTGTGGTTCGAAGTGGCTCAGTACCACCTTCAAGTCAAGGGTATGCAATAAATACTGGTTTTCATAGTGATGTAACTATCCTAATAAATTTCATTCTTTTAAAAAAAACTATGGAATTTTTCAACAAAACCCAAGGCACTATCCTTAGTGTCTTGGGTAATATTTTTCCCTTAGACACACATAGGAGGATTACTGGTTGTAGGTGCCTAGTGTGTGTAAATTTGCTGCTGTGTTTATGTAGCTACAATGGTGATTGAACTTGGTACTTGCTATAAATCAATTTTATTTTTGTAAATTTTGTAAATCGATCAATAAATCAGTATTGAAGTTGTGAAAAGCATTAGATAAACATGATTTTTTAAGTTAAACCTTTTCCTTTGTACACCAACAAGAATTTGATCTAGTTCTATTTTATAATCTTTATTTTCGAATACTGTTATTATTTTAAGTAATTTTGGTGTACAGAGGCAGATGTGGTCAATTTACATACAAGAATTCTGCAAACAAAAATTATTCATGTTGAGGTAGAAGCAGTAAATAGGTACATGATCGCATCTCTGACTAAGCAATCCCAAGTTTTAAATGTCTCAATCTAAAGTTTTGTGTTAGAGTTTGTACTGAGGCACATGTGATGTTTGTCTACCTTTGTTAACCCATAACTTATTCCTCCTCTTCGTGTTAACCTCCCAGTGATATAAAATTTGATTATTAAGTGATTGTGTTGTCTTTGTCACTTGCTCACCAATTAACTAGGATCATTGCTGTTTGTGACCTAGCTCCATATCTTTGCCTTTGCACCATATCCTGTAGTAATCCTTTTTTTGTTAACCAAAAAGGTGGTGGTCTTGGATTTAAAATTATTGAAGTTTTTATCTAGAAATTTTTCCTAACTGGCTATGATTTACTTTTAATGGTAACATAGTATTAGATCCAGCTAGTGAAATAACTTCTGATTGCCCCACCAATTTCCCTTAATATCATTAACTTTGACCAAATCATGCCTTGACCCTTTGGGGTACGTAAAGGCAAATTGTATTTAATTAACAGTAGTATTTTGGTGATGCAGTGGAAGGGGGTGCTCTCATCTCCAGTGACATGGGTTCAATCTTGACTTCTCTGTGTGTTTACACCTTCTCTCTGAATATGTGGGTTTCCTGTGAATGCTCTGGTTTCCTCCCACATTCTCCTCCCCACTCCCCACCCCCCCCAAAAAAAAACATAGATTGGTAGGTTAATTGGCCACTGTAAATGTTCCCTAGTGTGTAGATGAGCAGTAAAATCGTGGTGGGGGTGCAGTTGATGGGATGTAGGGAGAATAAAATAGCTTGGTGTAGGATTAGCTCAAGGCTGGGTGCTTGACTGTCAGCACAGACCGGGTCAGCTGAAAGGCCTGTTACTGTACTGTATCTCTGATTCTAGTTACAAGGACAGACTGAAGAAGCTGGAGTTGTTCTTGGAACAGGAGGGTAGAGAGGGGGTATTTAAAATTCATGAAAGATCGAGAGAGTCGTGGAGTAATGCAGCAAGGAAGCGGGCCTTTCAGACCAACTGGTATATTCTGACCAAGATGCCCATCTAAGCCAGTCCCATTTACCTGTGTTTGGCCCATATCCCTCTAAACCTTTCCTATCCATATACCTGCCTAACTATCTTTTAGGTTATTGTACCTGCCTCAACCACGTCCTCTGGCAGCTCATTCCACATATGCACCACCATCTGTGAGAAGAAGTTACCCCTCGTGTCCCATTTAATTCTTTCCCATCTCGCCTTAAACCTATACCTGCTAGTTTTTAATTCCCTTGGGGGGGGAAAAAGACTGTGTGCGTCCATCCTGTCCAGGTCCATCATGATTGTATACACCTTATCCTGTAAGGTCACCTTTCAGTTTCCTAGGTTCCAAGGAATAAAGTCCCAGCCTACCAAACCTCTCCCTGTAACTTGGGTCCTGGAGAACTAGCAGCATTCTCGTAAATCTTCTTTGCACTGTTTCCAGTTTAGTGCCTTTTCATTACAGGGTAACCAAAACTTTGCGTGATACCCCAGGTGTGGCCTCACTAGCATCTTGTAAAACTGCAGCATAACTTCCCAACTCCTATACACAATGCCCTGACTGAGGAAGGCCAGCATGCCACGTGCTGCCTTCACCACCCTGTGTACTGGTGACACCACTTTTGGGGAATTATGTACTTGTATGCCTGGGTTACTCTGTTGTACACACTCCCCAGGGCTACCCTGTTTTCACTTCTGAAAATACAACACCTTGTACTTATTTGGATTGAATGCCATTTTGCATTTGTTAGCCCACTTACCTAGCTAATCAAGATCCTCCTGTAATTTTTAGTAACCTTCTTCACTGTCTATGTTTTTGTGTCATCTGTAAACTTGCTAACCATGCTTTGTTCCTATTAGCATGGTGAGAAACATAGAACAATAGTGATCGCAAAGGGGACATGAAAATCTTATGTAGTGAGTGGTTAAGGCTGAGAATGCATTGCCAGTGGTAATGAATCCGAATCCAATTTATTTTATGACATGACATTTGTTGTTTTG
>JAUZTB010000063.1:20976645-20986733 GCA_034780895.1 Rhynchobatus australiae
ACTGACACCTTGTGGCCGTGCCTCTGGTAAACAGCCTTTCCTTGTTCTTTTGAACTAATCTGTGACCTTTGACTGCACGCAGTCAGAGCGCACTGAAAGAGGACACTTGGTACATTGATTTTTTGCCATAAGTTTGGTATCATTGGCAAATTTTGAAGTTTTATTCTGAATTCCAATATCCAAGTAATTTTATATATGTAAGCAAAACCACAACCTTACCACTGAATCTTGGGGAATGCCACTAAATTTAGCACAGTTTGTTGCTTTCTGTTCTCAAGCTAGTTGTTTTTCAACCAAGCCTACAATGGACACTAACACTGCAATTCCACGAGCGTCCATTTTGTTAACCTCCATTATGTTGTACTTTGTTAAATGGTTTCCTAAAATCTATTTAGAAAACATCCACTGCCTTTCTTTCAAGCTTCTCTGTCAAAAGGCTCAGTTAGGTTAGCCAAACACGGTCTGCCTTTTACAACTCTGTGCTCACTCTCCTCAAATAACTCAAACGCTTTTTAACTTCTAGGATTATTGTTCCTAGAACTTTATCATCAAAGTTAGACAGACTGTCCTGTAATTGCATGGAATACCTATAAAGCTTTTCTTGAACAAGGATGTCATATTTGTCACTTTTCAATGCTTTGGCAATTTCCCCTGTATCTAGGAAAAATTAGAAGATAATAGAAACCTCTTCCATTATCTCCACCTTCACTTCCCTTTACAATATGATCTTCTAGCTAGCCTTTCTCCTTCTATCCTCTGTAAACTTGTTCACTGACTTTCACTTGATCAGGGTTAAGCAATGCTTTGATTTTAACGCTTCTAACCATTTTCAAATCCACCCAAGACCTCTCCATTTGCTAATTCTATCATTTCTAGCCCTACAACCTTCCACTCATTAAAACGTTTTTGTCTCCACCTCTCTTTTCTCCTTAAAATCCACCTCTATGAAAAAGTTGATCTAATATCACCACATGTGGCTTGGCATCAAATCAGAGGAGGTTTTTTGAGATTCTGTGGATTTTACTAGCTTTTACTTGGATATTAAAATGTGTTATCTATTTTAAGATTCAATAATAAACCATGTACAATTCATGACTTTTTTTTACTCTCCCTTGCAAGTAACCTTGAAGGGAGTTACAAGTTTGATGGCTTTTTGCTGACATAAATGGTAAACTGAGTGAGGGCTGAACTGACTGAAGCATGTTGGGTTGAAGTTTTTCCTTAAAAAGTTCCTATTTTGATTCAGTATCTGACCTTGGACAGTAGTTATAAACCATAAATGAAGAGTTGATGCCAATTGGAATATTCCACACTGACACTACAATTATACAGTGACAAGACCTTTGTTTATTTGCTCATATTCTCAAAAGATCTGTCTGAGATTGGTCCTATCCATGCAAGGGAGATGAATTCATATATATGCATTTATTAATTTTAACAACTTAAGCAACACTGCTGTTGCAATGATACATGCTCGTTCCAGTCCTTCTCATTCACAGGGTCTTCAAGTTAATGACTCTCACTGATCACATCAGCATTCATTCGCTCAAAAATATTCAAACAAGTGAACAGAAGTATTTAAAACTAAGATCTTCAAACAGGTACTTGGTCTTGAAAAGAAACTCTAGGGGGAAAAGGAGCAAGGAGAAACATCTAATTAATATTTTCAGAGGCCATTTTAAATCCAGCTGCAGTGTATTCTCGGCAAGTGAGGGTGATACATTTACAATTCTCTTTCACAGACCTGACAGGATACATAAATCTCCAGTAAGATGTAATGTGGTCTTGTGGAAGCTATTCAGAATAATGGTCCTGCCTTCCCCTATACGTGTTGTTCAGCTGTTAGCAAACAGTACCAGTCTTTATGGAATAAGTTTTCGACACAACACCAAAGAATTGTGAAAACAAGTAGTTAGAGTGGATAATTGTGAGAAATAGATCAGACTTGTTTCCATTTCCTGAAATGTTTCACGCAGCCAACTTGAATCTAAAGCTGTGGATTAAGAAATTTGACTCTTTTAACACTCACAGGAGTTTAACATCAAATAAATTGAAAGTGCACAGAAAAAGTTTGGGTTGGACTTTGGGATTTCATCATGTTTCTTTGGCTTTCAAAGTGCTGAGGAACCTCAGTTTCAATGTTGAGCTGTCAGCCCCCTCAACACGTTTGGCACACAGGTTTCATTCTCTCAGTTCCCAGTTAGGCTTTGGATTCGCTGGCTGACCAGATCAAAAGAAACATCCTCAGGAGTAAAGAACACACCATTTGCTGTTTTCTTCAGCATCAGGCTACTGGGTCAGGAAACAAAGAATTGCTCTTGGCCCTCAAGATCCCCTTTGTCCAGCGGAAGGAAAACACTTGAGATGGGCAAATGCCATAAAAATGAGAGGCAAGAAATAGATGTTTGCAATATTGAGAGCTACTGTGTAAAAATTGAGGGTCCTGAACACTTTGCGTAAAACCCTTTAGTCCTGAGCTTCACATGGGGTGGGAGTCAAGCCAAAATGATCACTCCACACAGAGTCAGGAGTGAAGCCAAGGGTTTTAACTTCAGGGCTTCATACTTTTTGTCTAAGTAAATTTGAAACTGGTAGATGACGACCACTCAATGATGGGCTGGAACACAAGGCTGGGTGCAGGAGGTCGTCACTGGGCAGTGAAGAGGCAGCACCTAGCACCTGATTAAGCTGGAGGAAGAATGTTTCAGGAGGGCCTGGCAAGGCTAAATGCAAGTCAAGGGAAGAAAGGAGTATTCTACTTATCTGATCACAGTGGGAAGTTTGCATTCTCTTTGTATATTTTGGGCTACAGGCAATGTACAAAGTTTTCAGACAGAAGGATGTGAAGGAACGTGGTCAGTGATCCATTAATATGTCTCTGCTCCAGCATTTTATTATTAAAGTGAAAAACAAGTCCACCCACAAAACTTGATTGTTTTCAGTGATCTGCAACATTTCCAACCATCATACCAGTGGTCTCTTAAAACAGAAATTCATCTTCTTGAAGTGTTGGTATGGTAAACTCTCTGATGGTTGGATGAATTGCATGTCTCATCTGATTTGGCACAGGTGAAGGCTGAGCCTGGGAGAACATCCAACCAGAAATGTTAGTTACCATTTGAGATGGGAGTTCTGGGATCTTTAGGCTTGTGTTTCACAAAGCAATCCTTTTGTTTACTTATACTGTATGTCTGCAATGATTTTCCTACTGATTTGTTTTTAGTAGCAAGTCAGGAGCCAGAGTTCTTCCAATGAAGAGTAAATGGTTGTATGGAGATGTTACACCTGGCTTTCATTTCAGCCATTGTTATATTTACGTTAAAACCCTAAATTGATGGCTTGGTGACTGTGACAGGTGGCTGCAGGTTTAGGAATGACCTGTCATCAGGCTGAAGTGGATCATCTATTTTAAATAAGCCCAATACCCTGGAATTAGATTAAGCTGCAGGCTTAAAAGAAAATAATACCCAGGGTAGATATAATTACTAATATAATCTAAATATGCTACTCTTGGTTAGCAGACCTTGTATAATCACAGGAACCTATCTAAACACAATGAATTTTTCCACCTCTTATTAATTTTTTTTCTGATCAATAAGACATATCACTGATTAAAGATTTTGTTTGTGTGGTATTATTTAAATACTTCTTCCTTCTAAAGTGTTGGTAAAATTAAATTTACTTATCCCACCCTTGTACTTTTGCCAGGATGTCCCTGTAAACTAATCACTAACAGGCTCTGAAGAATAGCATTAAGTTGATTTGTCCTTATTTGGGCTGTCATGATCACATCAGTGGCTAATTGCTAGAACATGGGCAGCTCTGAGGGAATACAAATTGGTATGTGCTTTTATTGAGGATTATGCAACCATTGACATTTGCAGTTTGTAGGAACTTGTGTGTAAATTGGCTGCACTGTTTCCAATTTTCCAATAGTGACTACGCTTCAAAAGAAATTCATTGCAGTGGATGACATGAGGTGGTGAATGGAACTATATACATGTATTTCTTTTCCTTTAATTTTGATGTGCTGGATATCCTTCAGTTACACAGTTTGATCTGTTCACCTCACATATGACAAGTCCATTTTCATTCCATTTTCTCCCAAGTATTGTATACCTGTACAGTTATTCTCAGCGGAAATCATCTGTAATATGAGGGAGCCATCTAAAGCTGCTGGCTAGCATGGTTGACCAATGATAAGATATCAAACGGTGGGTACATTACACATTTTTAAATAAATGAAGTTTGATACAGTTGTGGGGCCGTGCAAATGACACTTGCAGTGAAAAGAGAAGAAATACATGTTGAAAAAATGGGCTAAAGGTTGGGTGGAGTTGTTGAATTTTTGCCCCATGAAGTACTGGAGATTTCAGACGAAAGGCTGCATTTTTTTATGAATTGTGTTGAATGATGACTCCAGCGCTGTTATACACCAAACAGCTGCCTCAGTCACATCAGCCAAGAGTTTATGATTTCTTCAGTCTTGGCCAAACGGAGAACAGCCAGTGATTACACAAACAGCTTTCAGACTTGAATATTTTAATGAGAAACACACTTTTAGTTAGAGATTCCTCTGAAACATTTATTATTTTTCAAAGGAAAGCACCTAATTTCACATTTTGAAAACCTGCCAACTGCAATGAATCACTGCCACTTCATCAGAGTATGTGTGCACAAAGCTGTTTTTGAAAAGGTGGGGTTGAGTTTATTCATTCTGTTGATAATTCACAACATATCTTATACTTATACCGACACAGAAGAAGGCCATTCTGACTATCAGCTCCACACTGGTTTGCAGGAGAGCCATCCCATTCCTCCTCTCCTTACTTCCTTATGGCCCTTCAATTTATTCTCTCTCACACATGTCCATCAACTCCCTTTTACTTGCTTTTGCCATTAACCTACATTATGAGGTTATATACAGCAGCCAATTAACCTACCAGTCTGTCTTTGGGATATGGGAGGAAACTGGAGCACCTGGAGGAAACCGGAGCACCTGGAGGAAACCCAAGCAGTCACAGGGAGAACTACTGTACCATCATGCTGTCCTTTATAGTCACAAAACATTAAAGAGAGAACATTTGTAATTTGCATTGTGATTTCTTTCATGATCAGTTGCAGATCATCTCATTATCAGTCCACAACAAAGTGATGGTTTATTACCCTTTATCAGTGGAGACGATACAATCACTGAACTTTCATTCCCACTTGTAGCCAGTATTAGCACAAAAAATATCATATCAAGGTGGTTTTATGTTTATAATCTCAAACTTCACCCAAGGTGTTACCTGAGCCCCTCAATTAGATCACTTTTTTAGTCCATAACATGCAAACTTTGCTAGTCAATCCCATTAATGTAGCAAGATGACAAGCAAAACTCACTTGTAATTATGTAAACATAGAACATAGAAGAGTAGAACACAGAATGGGCCCTTCAGCAGACCTATATAAACCTACTTCATGATCAATCTAACCCTTCCCTCCATTTTTCTTCCATCCATGTGCCTATCTAAGAGTTTCTTAAATATCCCAATTGAGTCAGCCTCTACCACCACTCCCGGCAGTTGTTCTGTGTGAATCTGCTGCACCTTCTAAGGTTTCACATGATTTATCTGATAAACTCATATGAACACCATTTTCATCAAATTAGTTAAAATTGGTCACTTTTTGCAAAGTTACACTCACCTTGTTATTCCAACTTTTATTAAATACTAGATTTATTTTTAAATGATTTACAAATAGGATTGGTCTGAGAAATGGCATATACTCAATGGATTAAATGACTTCCTTCCATGCGATTAACAATTATGAACATACACCTACACTAAATTCTGATTTCTGATACAAAGAAAAGTGCATAAACTCACTCTGATCCACTGGATAAAATATAAATTGGTTCCAGGTTGACACTGTTCCTTTAAGAGTTACAACCGAACATATTTCAGGCTCATTTGTAGGTTAGGCAATTTTTCATAAAGTTAGTGGAGTTCTGTGAACCACTTCTCTTACACTAATTGTAATTACAGACATGTACCAAGGATAACTTTGAAAACACTATAACATTTTGGAATAAGGTTTACAACGTTCATTCTGTAAAAAGAGGACATAAAAAGCTTTTAAAAAGGGAAAAAAAAGACCTCCAGAGATCAAAAGAAAAACAACACAAAGGCTGTTAATCATAAATAAAATCTGGAAGCAACAGGAACATAAATAATTAACAATATTCTTTGTAAGATAGATATGGTTCTGTTGTGAGGGAGAACTTTAGCAGAATTGCACTTCAGAAAGGGCCAGACTCAAAGTGTTAACTTATCTTTCCATTTCAGATGCTGATGGAATTGCTGTCCAGATCCGATGTTCCCTGTTTGAATTTACAGAACTGTTCATTCCAAATTGTACAAATAGTAATGCTTTCTAGATATTTTTCCAATTAGAGAAATCTAATTTTGCATGCCACATCTATGCTAATGCAGCAACTTCATTGGATGTGCAGAAGAGGAGAGAGTAACTGACCTGTCATCTGAAAGCAAATGTCAAAGAAACTTTAATTCTGTAGAATATTATACAATGTGAGATCGAGCTCTCAACTTAATTGAGAGAACACAAATTGACAAATGGAAATTGAAATAAAATTGACATCAAATAAAACATTCAGGAATAGCTTCAATGTTTTTCAGTGCATTTAGTGAGTTCTTCACATTTTCTGTTCCTCTGCACATTGGCTGCTGTGCATTGATTTTGCCTTAGGGCACCAGGTTGGATGTTCAACCACAGAGTTATGATCATGTTGACCAAATGGTATCTGAGACCATCTCACGTTCCCCACACCCACAGGAAGTCTGCATGATGTTTCAGGTGATGCTGTTAGCAATATCAGTGGGCTATGTGGCTATGGATGTTTGGCGGAAGATGAATTGAATTAGCAGGCTGTTCAATGAGCCAATACATTCAGCCAAGTGTTCCTAGCCAATTTTGATAGTTGAATGCATATGTTTAAGGGAGCAAGGAAACTCTGAATAACAGCACATAATTCTCTTCTAATGACACAGGGTGGGAGTTCCCTGGTCCTGTAATCTGAAAATAACACTGGGATGACTGTTTTGTTGGAAGATTAAATACTGCTCCTTTCAGACAACTTCTCTCCCTTCCCTCTCCTGGCCTAACCACATGATTCATCACTTGCAGCTGAGAGGCCAGACCAGTGATTTGTCACTTTGAATCCAGCCACCTTGAGATGCAGTTGAGCGATCTGGGTTAGGCCTTCCTCCAACTCTTTGTCTGCAACCTCCTAGCTTTAGATTTTGCTGAAACTTCTTGCTCTTTTCTGTCTCTGTGATTTTCACCAGCTGCTAAAGCAAATCTTCTGGGCTCGCCAACATCTTTGTGCTGTTTCATCCACCTGCTTTTGCAAATTTCAAGGCATCTCTGCGCTATCAGTTTCTGGGCGGATAGTAGTCAAGTGAGAGACCTGTGACCAACAAGACCAGTACTATCCACTCCACTTCTGCATCATGCCATGTGCTCTCAATGGCTTCACCGGAGAGTAACCATGATGCACTGGCTCCAATAACAACCCTCCCAATCTGCAGAGATGGAATAGCGCTACCTGTTCACATCTTTTGTATTTGGCCACGGGCATGGCAGGAGAGCTCCATGGGTGCATGACACAGCAAATAAGAAAAATAATAAAATTAAACACAGGGGGCGAATTTCTACACGGGGAGCAACATCACAACATCACTGAAGGTTCAGGCTGGAAATTAGTTAAACCCCCAATAGATGCTATTTATCATGATCAAAGCTTACCTTAAACAGAATCAGTCACAATGACAAAGAAGGAATGATTATACTTCAGGGATATTACAACACGACGAACAAGAACAGTTCTGCTATCTGAATCTTGAAATCAAGTGCCATTACTTCCCAAGTGTATTGAAAGCAAAATGAAATTGTTCCTCTCTGGAAATTAATCATAAGTTCCGGACAAAGAAAAGGCAACTTCAGCTAATAAAGCCGATTGTCGATAAGAGGTCTGCTCCTTTGCATAACTAAATAAAGCTCTCTAAGCGTTTTCTCACAATATTTTCTTTTGAAATATCACCAATGTACAACAAATTAGAAAAGGGCTAAATGTTCCCGTATTTATGGAAATGGTGGGAATTTATTTGCAACTCTGTGTGATATATATTTTCACATTGTAATTTGAAAAAACTATCAGAGACATTTTATAAGCTACAGTAACAACCCTCTCAGAGTTAGTAGTGATATCAAAATTTCAGCCAAAACAACCAAGACTGGATGAAAATAAAAGGCATGGTCAGAGATCAAGAGAGTGAGTGGTGGATCCTCACTGTTAGTGATGTGAGTTAGCTGTCCCTACCCCGAGAAGGAGCCATAGGGTGGGAAGATAATGCTGTGCCCACAACAAGGTCAATAGCCGGGTAACACAGAAACTAGATTGGCTAAAGGCCATTTCAAATCCCTTAATGGTCTCATTTAGGAGAGAGAGTGATGATATTGGCAGCGCTGCTAATCTAGTGATACAAATCACTGCCATTGGATCCTGTAAAAGGCTCAAATTACCATCCTTGCAATACTTTGACATTTAGAAACTGCAAAGCTCAGAACAAGACCATTGAAGAAACAGGACAATCCATTATGAAATAGTTCAATAACACACTATTTTTGCATGTTAGCAGTTGGACACTAAATCCATTATGAAATTCTAATGGGAGTTAGAATTGTACATTGTGTGGAATGTTAGATTCTCACATAGATCTTGGTGCACAAATGTGCATTTGCTCTCTCATCCAGCAATATGCTGCCAGAAGCTATCAGGCCAGTATGTAAACAGCAGGTCTCTCTTAGGGTCATGTCACTGGCTAAAGTCAATATTCAGCTGTCACCTAGCAGCTGCAAAGGAAAAGACACAATGAATACTCCATCTGTCACAGGTGTCACCCAGAATGATAACCATCTGCTCCTTTCCCTACATGGCACCCTCATGCCATTTTGCTGCCTCATTGTGTAGCTGTTGGGGTATCTTTAAATTAGGTAATTAAAGATTGAAATATAATAAATAAATCAATCATATTTCTTAGATTGTTTTCCTTAATGCAATGATATTTCAAATTCCTTGCTAATGAAGACTCTGTTTCATTAAGAAAAATCAATTCAGAATTGCAATCAATTAAGGAAAAGCAGCAACCAACTAAAATAAGTTCAAAATTGTAGTCCTTGAGGTGCCTCTAATACATTCATGGGAAAATAAAGCCTCTTGACTTGAAAAAAAGGAAAAGACAAAGTTCCTACAATTTTGGAATCCATCAGGCTTTAAAATTTAATCTTTACTTACTACTATCTTAATCCATGCGTTTTGCCACTTTCTCAAATCCCTTCCCTCATTGTTCATTTAAGTGGTGCTGCCGTTATGTCATAACATCCAAGGCTGACATTACATTCCCACACTCAGCAGCAATGGTTCTTCCTCCTCTGTCCATTTTATGAATGACAGCACTATACACAATAAATGCCCTGAAGGTCACATCAGTAAAACAGCAGCAATGGTAGGATTATCAGAGGCTGCACCCTAACTATGTGAGCTACTCAGTCTGTAGTGAAAATTAAAATGAACACATGGGTTTCCAAACAGAGCACTGAGAGCAGCAAAATGAACTTTCCTTCCATCACCACGTCCTAGCAACAGTATAAGCACAGTGGAAAGATTCCCTTTGATTAACCAGTCATTATTACAGACTGTTGAGCACTCGAGTCACTTAGAAAATAGGATATAACAATCAATGCACTGGGCTCCATTCATTCTTCTGAATTTTTTCATGTTTTTGCTCAAAATTGAAGCTATGGTGATGACGTTCAGTTTGGGCAGGGTTGCAAAACAAACTGCATTGCACCTGCTGAATTTTTCGTGTTCTGTTGATCTTCGGTTCCATTGATTTCAAAGGAGCTGATTACTGAGCAAGGTGTAGAGTTTGGTGGCAGATGAATCATCCCTAGTAGCATTCATTTAATGTGTGATGAAGGAATAGGTGTGCACTTTACTCCAATCTAAGATTCATTTCCAATAG
>JAUZTB010000063.1:21608372-21620051 GCA_034780895.1 Rhynchobatus australiae
CATGTTTATTATCCAAATATTTCAGTTTACAAATGTTGGCTTTAAAAAGCTGACGTCTCACTCAAAACCCATTTCTGCTTTATCGACCTTTCACTTTACAGCATGGAAACAACAACAGGAAATTACTGAAAGGGCACAAGTGATCTGCTACCGCCCGCATTAATCTTGAGCTGCTGTCCTTCTATCCAGACCCTTGTCAAGATCACATCCAGCAAAGTAGAGGAATCACAGAGGCAGAGGATGTGAAGAAACATCAATAAAGATACAATCAGAGAGCCAGGGCACTTCAGCTTCTCTCTCACTTCAGCTCCATCTGCGAATTCAGCTCCCTCAAGCTGTCAGTCTCGATAAGACCACAATGCCAATTCTTGTGACAATATCATCAGCATTTGTTGTTCAAGGGGCAGAAATACCATAGCACTGCTAAGATTAATCCTGTCAACAAACTCATCTTTAAAGGCCCAACTTTTCTCTTCAAAATATTAGGAAAAAGTTTAATGAATGATAAACACTTACTGCTCAATCAATGCAATCTACTTAAACTTAACCCCAAACATCATAACTTCAAACATTCCTTCATGAGACTTGCTCATCTCCCGAACAGAAGTTCCTTCAGGCCATTTGGTTTTTCATAGAGATGACCCTCCCCCATCCCCCAACCATCTCTGTATTCAGTCTGATTTTAAACAATCAATGTAGAACTAATTGTTCTGCATCAATTTACATATGGAGCAAAATTATTGTAAGGAAATTAGTATTAACAATAAAATGACAAAAATGTGGCAAATCTCCAGAACCGCACCAGAGAAACAAAGGACTTCAGATGCTGGAATCTCGATGAAAAACACAATGATGCTGGAGGGTCCTGACCCAAAATGTTGACCGCCTGCTTTTCTCCATGGATACTGCCTGGCCTGCTGAGTTCCTCCAGCATCAACGTGTTTTTAATCCAGAACCACACTGTTTCCATTCCGGCATCTTGAAAATCAAATGCAAATACTGGAAGATTACAATAAAGATTAAATTTAAGATTAAATTACAATAAAGGCAGCTGCAAAGTTCACTTGATTCAGCAATGTTCATTTAGATTGGAGAATCATGCATGTATTGAAGAAAGCTGAGAGATAATATCCATCATCAGTATATTGTCAGGCTAGAGAGATCAAACGCATGAAATTTTTCAGCAGATCAAAGAGAACCAGGATAGATTTGTAGAAGGTTGGCATGTCTGACCACTTTTTCCCTCCCTCCCTCCCTTCCTCATAAACTTCCTTCCCTTTACCTCTCTCTCTCTCTCGGGGAACAGCAGGGTAGAGGAAAATGGCTAATGGAATACTCATCTCTATATTAAGGTGATGGATGTTATGTTACATCTTTATGCAGCTCTGGTTAGCCCACACTTGAAGCACTGTGAATAATCTTTTACTGCACACTTTAGAAGGACACACTGGCCTTGTAGGGCGTGCAGTAATTTTTTTTTTACCAGAATAATATCTGGATCCCACAGCTTAACTTGTTAGAAAAGCTTGCACAAATTTGGGATAGAGTCCATAGAAAATAGAAAGTTAAGAGGATATTTAATCAAAATTTTCTAATGTATAATTGTAGACTGACAAGGAAGGTGAAGAGAGATCGATATTGATTGGTTGGGGAGTCTAGGTCAAGTAACATAATCTGAAAATTAGAATCAATTCTTTGGTAGTGAAGTGAGCAAATTTCAGCTGATTTTTCATCATATTTCAATCAAATGAGCAGCCAGAAATGTATTGTATTTGAACTCAGCTTTACATCACTGGATCACCAAGCTTCATTAAAAAGGTAAATGTGCCTAAGGCTTTTTGCAATGTTTTTCTTGAATTCACTGATTATTTTAACATCTTAAAATAAATTGTTTTTAAAATGCCTAAATTTATTTTGGAAAACCTACTTCAACTGGTCATCACTTGCAGACCTCTGTGGTAGCAATGCTTTGAGGTCACTGTGAGCTGCCTGGCAACTACAGGTGGGTGTGGCTCTGGGCATCATGTGCAGGAGGGTGTACTTGTGTCAGGACTTGTCCCAAGTATGATTCTGGCCAACAAATCCAAATCATATGCCATTAAAATATGTCATACTTGCACTTAGAAATATAGGAGCACCTTGAATTCAAATTGTGCTTTACCAGTTTAAACAAGGAAGATAAAATAGTGAAGGACTTCCCTACAAGTCTTGCAAATTGTGGAGTTAATAGATGAGTAATACATTTAATATATTCTATACAACTTAAAATATGCAGTATATTTTAATATATAGTTCTAATGTACTTATTATATAATATAATGGATTATTAAAATACTGGTATTGCAAAATTTGGATTGGCTTCAAATTATAAATGTTAATAATTTCATAATTTAAACACAATGTTTTTTTCAAATAAAATTGCATTATCTAACTGGAAGATTGCATTGACTTCAAAGATGTAACAAAGGAAAATTGAGTATCTAATTAAATGTCAATGAATGCACCTAGTTACTACCACCTTATGATATTCAATTTATCTTCTTGCCAATGTTTCCATGTGTTGTATCTCTATTATGCATTTGAAAGTTGTTTCAATTATAGATGTGAATGACATGGCAAGTGAAAGACTTCTTTATGATGCTTCTGGACAGATAGCCATACAAAATGTTAAAAAAAAACAATTTCAAAGTACCAATAGAATTTTGGTTCAAATTCCATCAAAACACAGAATAGTTAAATCAGTTCAATGTGAAACTGATGCAAACTGATGCAACTAGCACGTTCAGCTTAGGTAACTGGATTCAAGCATAAAGATAAATGAAATGAAGAATTTATAGCCTCACACAGTTCCTTTGCTTGCTTGATGACCTACTCCTTCACGTGCTGCATAAAAAGCTATAATGCTCAACAATTTTTTGTTTTGAATTTGGAATTGATTAACATGGTCTCCAGCAAAAAAGAAACCTACATTAGTTACAGTGACTGAAGTAAATAACATGAAACCTGATAAACAATCAGAAAAAAAGGGAAGTATTTCTCTTGCATGAGAATCTTCTGATACTTCAAAACTAACTTCAATATGGTTTCCCCAATACCAAAATGGGTGACACAGTGGTGCAGCAGGGAGTGCTCTGCCTCACATCTCCTGGTACCCAGGTTTGATCTTGACCTTAGGTGCTATCTGCAATGAGTATGCATGTTCTCCTTGTGACTGCATGGGTTTCAGCCAGGCACAATGGTTTCCTCCAGCATCCCAAAGATGTGCTGGGAGAATGATTAATTACTTTAAATTACCCCAAGGGTAAGTAAGTGACAAAAGAATTAAAGGGGAGTCATGCATTCGGGAGAGAATAACTTGCAGAGCTACAAGGAAATAAGATGGGAATGGGACTGATGGGATAGTTCTGCTGGGAGCTGACATGGGCTGTCATGGCCTTGTCAGGACAAGGCTTCCTTCTGTATTGTAGAAAAGTAACAGACGTTTTTTTTCACATTGCCTTTTTCAATAAACAAAAACAGTAAAGAACATTCCCAAAATCCGCAAATGTTACTTAATTCTAACTCTAGCTGTATAGCAATGACTGTTAAAAAACACCTTTTCTAATTTAGGGGTAACTCGTTATTAGAAAGTCATTTTGGGATCTAATATTGATTTTAACAATTCAGAATGATTACCTTTTACCCTAGATTGGTGCATAGTCACAATATTAGGTTTCATGTAATTGTTTAAACCAATTGCCAAACCTTTTCTCCACAATTATTCCATATAATATTTTTGGCCATAGATAATAAAAAAAACTACTCGAGCGGCTTCACTAATGTTCCAAACCATGACTAACTAAAAATGTAAGTGATGGAGATAATTCAGCTTCATCCCTGTTACGAAATGCACAAGTATTATACCAGACACACTCTCTAATTCAGGATCTAACATAGGCCTCAGGCCATCTACAATGCTAAGTACATCTTTACTGCTCAATGTTTGGTTAAACAACATCCCGGCTTGGGAATCATAGCATAGAATCCTGAATGCATACAAAACTAACAATAATTTTCCTTGTTTTTTCTGCACACTCATAGTCACCTGCAAAACACTAAAGGCTGACTATGTTGAAGTTGCAATACATACAACTTTCACTATATTAGTTCAACCTTTCTCCCTTCAAGACAACACAATTGGGCCAATATTCTAAGTAAAAACTTGCTTTCAAACTAGCAAGGTCAAGTCTACTGGTATGTGTTGACGTGGACAGTGAAGTGCATTTGGAGATTCCATCTGGCATGTTTGACTTGCTTAGCTTAAATCTGCATGTTTACAAAACCCTTTTGATTGTATAACTTCACAACAGGCTTCCATTGATATTGGCTGTAAACAATAACGCTGATGGTTGAAGGCATTTCCTCATCAGTGTTGCCTTATCTAGATCTACCCAATGTCAAGAATTCCAAGTTACATATAAAATAAGCAATTTCATATTAATCCAATCTCACCTCAGGCAGCATTAATACTAGAAATCGCCAAGGCATCCACACATATTCTAACATCTGCAAGCATGTTAAGTTAAATTACTGTTTTCCTTTCCTAGCCCAATCATATAATGTAGCAGTAAAATAATATATCAAAACATAGTCCCATTACAGACCACAATGTTATCATATTATTTATTCACATCTTGCTTTCCTTTCCTGCATTTCTACCAACTGTAATTTAGCCTACTGAATCACAATTCCCTTATGCCTGTTAGAATTGAATTTACATTGTTAGAAGTCTATTTTACAATTTTAAAACACTAAGCATGGAGAAGTTGGTTTCTAAGTTGCATTTAGCTTGGGGCTTCTACACTAATCACATTCTTGGTTATCTTGTTCTGATTGTACATAGAAAGCCTTGCTACATTCATCTTATTGATCCCCCTAATTATTATCATCCTTTAATCTTGTTTTTTTTCACCCTGCAAACAGACAGAGCTCCTTTTGTCTCTGTGCAGGCTCACTAATGCTGCATTAGTGCACATATCACTTCCTTACACTTCCAAGATCAATCTTGTTGACTTTGTGGCAACTACTGTAATTACGTACTCAACGTCTTGTCAGTAATGACACCCAGATCCTTAACCTTGTCTACTTTGCTATTTAATTATAGTTATCATTTTAGTACTGTTTTAGGTAACCTCAAAATGAAAGGCAGACTCCCATTAACTTGGCCACTTTATAATCTTCTCAGCTGCTTAAAGATTTGGTATTTTGTGTGGCTGAAGCTAGAGGGGAAAAACAAAACATCTACTTCTGGTATTATGCTATCCCCCTACAGCTTGAGACAATGTACCAAATTGTTGTCACTGCAATGCAGATCCAATAAACATTTCCAAGAATGAGGGGCCGGCCTATGCAGAGAGGATGAGGAAGGTGGAGTTTTGGAGAATGAGAGCACTGGGTCTCCAGTAATAGTGAAAGCTACACGGTGCCAGTGACAGTCACCCAGCTTGAAACATACCCTTTCCCCTCCACTGGCTTATCAGCCATTTCACGATTCATTCACCAGGTCTTCCATCAGCTTTTATAAAACCCTTGAGGGGTGCCAGTAAAGTTTTTGAAATGATACATGGGCAGGCAGAACTATTTAAGTTTGTCAGTTTCTGGATGGGCACACATGCATGTCAACATTGTACGGATGAACTTCAAAAAAACTCATGTCTGGGGGGTTGGGAGGAGAGCGAGATGGAGCCTCTGCTTGGTCCTCCTTGAGCATATCCCTGAAATTATGTAACCTAAGATCACGTCACCTTCCAACTCACCCTAATTCTCAATGAAAGGCAACTGGATGCAATTCCATTGTCATTTTAGGATCAATAACAGGTGTCCTGTTACCTGTGTTTCCTTTGTGATAGATTACCAAGGAGATATCTCTTACAGTATCATCCTTCTGATACTTTCTTTTAAAAGCAAGATTACATTTGCTCTTTCATCTTTGTATTTTAATGGTTGCATCCAACATGTTTTAAACAATTGATTCAAACTGCTGATGAGAACGAGAAGACAGAAGGAAAAGGTAGGCAAAGAAGACTGCTTTAGGATCTGGAGAGTTTTATATGATGCACGATATTTCATTCAAATGACATTGAAACCAATGTCTTTGGGAAGAAAAGGGAAAAATCATCCAGGAAAAGGCAGGAAATAACTATTAGTAATCAAAGAACCAACTTTTTAATAGAAAAGGCTTAGCTTTTAAGCAAAGTCAAAGTGTATCAGAATTAAAAGCATTAAGTTTGAAATCAGTGCATCTTGTGAGAAAATAACTAAAGGTTTTCAAAGAGGGGCAAGATCAATATCTGCTCAGAAAAGGGGGGGATTAACGATAATGCATTCTGGCCTGGAGGCTGCATTCAGAGGTAAAGTGGTAACACTAAATGCCGGCCTCTAAGCTGTCTGTAAAGATCTAGCAATATCTGTTGTGTAGATATTTGCTTTTCTGTTCTTATGTGTTATTAGACATCAGCTCGTAGAGATGTCTGTCATGTTGCATGACTATGAAAATATTGTTATCACCATATCCATGTGTGTTCATATTATGATCCTATTGCACAGCGGAGTCCCACGGTGTGTCTGCTTTGTAACAATGTAATACTTTCACGTACATTGTACAACAGCTAAAAGACACTGTGTAAATGTTACATGTGCTATCTAACAAACACATCAGTATCTCTATATGTGTGTGTAGGTGAGAATGTTAATATTTAAAAGGGACTTGAGTGGCAACTTCAACTTCAAGCAGAGGATGGTGCGTATATGGAATGAGCTGCCAGAGGAAGTGGTTGAGGTAGTTATAATAACAACATTTAATAGCCATTTGGATAAGGACATGGTGAGGAGGGTTTTAGAGGGATATGGGCCAAACATGGGCAAATGGGACGAGCTTGGTGGGCACAATGGTCAGCATGGACAAGTTGGGTTGAAGGGCCTGTTTCCATGTACTATGACGATGTGCTGTGTTTCAAAGCAATTGTAAAGTCATTACAGAACAATAATAATAATTTTTCTTTGTGATTATTGAAAGATATAGATAATTCCCACCGAGCAAGTTTTGACAGAGTTTGTAATCAGAGTTTGTAATACAAACAGTCTTTTGTATTGTTTCCCTGTGGCTAATCAAATGGAATCTCTTTTCTCCAAGGTTTTTGCATGTATTGGCAAGAATGAAGAGAGCAAGCCACAACGGCAAGGCACATCAGCATTGATTCATCTTTGGAATACCACAAGCAACACAAACAGCTGTTTGTTTTGAATAGGAAGCGGACAATATGGCTGCCCTGACTGACGATATCACAAATCTTGGCATGTATGACCATGCTCAAGAAACAAACAGAGGGAAATACTTTTTAAAGCAAACATCATCATAGAGGTTGAAAGTGATATTGTGGGAACCCAAAACAATGTGATATATCGTATAAAATGCAATACTTCTATTGGGATTTGGGATGGATTTTGATGGTACACTGATAAATAATCTTGTACCGCACGAGGCAAAGATCTCTTGTTTAAGGTTGAAGTTCAGAAAGGAAGATTATTTTAATCCACGGGTATTAGAAATAGCTGAAAGCTAGAAGCTTGAGTCAATGAGTCAGAAACAGGGAGAGACAATTGGTGACTACTTGTTTTGTAAGTTATTTTGTGAAATAACTTATTCTTGCCATGCAATTTTGCAGCTTTTTAGATCATACCTTTTGACATTGGTGTGGCAGATGAACAAATTCAATCAAACACACAAAACAAGTTATTCAAACTTCCATGTAAAATTGCTGCGCCGAGAACGTCATCCATCAAAAGTGAATGGTATAGCTGTGGTCCACAGACAGAACTACAGCAAGGCCCAAGAGTGCAAAACTGAATCTGAACTGTACTGGTGAGACTGGTTCACTCAGTTGTCTATTGCATTCTCCATCACAACCGCAGCATTCCTAGGTTAGAATAGTTTCTATCGCCAAAAGAAGTGTAAAGCAAGGAACAAAAGCAATTTCAGTGAAGAACAGAACAATGGACTTCATAGTTTGCGAGATAGAACACAAGAAATAGAAGCAGGAGGAGATCATTCAGCCCCATTCCTATTCTGCCTTTCAATATCATCATGCTGAGCTTTTAACTCAGTTCCACTTTCTTGTGAAAACCCCATTTACTTTGATTCACTTGATATCTAAAAGTCTACTGATGTCTGACTTGAATATACTCAGTGACTGGGAATCCATAACCCTCCTGGGTGAAGAATTCTAAAGGTTCAACACCTTTGGGTGGAGACATTTCTTCTCATCTGTCCTGAATGGCTTATCATCTCTCCATGAATGAAACATCATCTCTCCATCTATCCTGCCAAGCCCCTTAAGCATGTTGTGCATTACAACAAGATCTCTTATTCCACCAAATTCTGGGGAGTACAGGTCCAGTCTGTGAAATGCATTCTCAAAATCAAATTGTCCATCTCAGGAGGTAGTCTAGCAAAGCATCATTGCACTTATTCTATCTTCCTGAACCACGGAGGCTAGACGAGTGCACAGTATTCCAAGTGTGGTCCCACCAGAGCGCTGTATAATTGCTGTACCCTTTTTGTGCGATAAAGGCCAATATAACTTTAGTCTTCCCAATTGCTTGCTCAACCGGCAACTTAACTTTAGTGATGTGTATGAAGACAGGCAGGTGCTTCTGAACACTAATATCTTTCAGCTTCTCACCATATAAAAATACATTTGTCTGCTATTTTATTCTATCAAAGCGAATGTCTCACAATTTTTCCATATTATATTTTTGATTTGCTGTGTCTTTACCTACTCACTTAACCTGTCTATATCTCCTTGAAGCCTTTTTGCATCATCCACACAGCAAAGTTCACACAATGAAGAACTGGGATTATACATAAGGAGTAATGGCAGCTAATTTTCTAGTAAAGATGTGTTGATTAGCAACCAGCACACTGACATGCAAATTGACATTGCCACAGATCATCTGACAATAAGTTAAGAACTTGGTCTTGCAAATTAAATCAGACACCATTGATAGAAAGCTTTGTCACACAGAAAACCTACTCTGGTGGAGTTTTGCAGACATTAAGACAAATTAAGTGTTTAGTGCAATACAACAGACAGCAAGTAAACCACCCATCATTGTAGCAAACTATGAAAGTAGGCCAAGTTTAATGGTGAAAGACCAGTTCACATTGGATTGGTAAAATGCTTAAAGCACTGATGCTTCAAAGTCACACCATAACACATTATTGGAACGAAATTGCAGTATGTTCAAAGTCATCTCCACTGGTATAACAAGTACTGTGTGCACATTCATATCAAACCAAATGCAAAGCAGATCCAGTACAAGCCCAGGCCAATCCTATATGCCCTAAAGAGGCAGGTTGAGAAGAAGCTGAATAGGCTGGGTATAGAAAATGGTATGCTTGTGAAAACCAAAGTGAGTGGGCCACACTGCTCATGGTTGTATCTAAGGAAGACAAAATCCTGAGCATGTGTGGAGGCCGCAAAGTAACACTAAATTCTGCCGTAGGCAATGAAACATATCCAATAGCCACTTCATAAGACACGCACATAGAGTTAGCAGGATCAATTTGGACCTCTCCCAAGCTCACATACAAATGAAAGTCTACAAAGATAGTCAGTAAAACCTGACCAATGTTCTCGAAGGTATCTGCTCATGCACAAATCTTTTCCAGGCCACTTTGGGCAAAACCTCAAAACAAGTTGATCGGCTGATCTTCATGAGTACAGCAAAAGAAAATCTTTGGAGAGTAAATAAGCACATCATGATTAAAGTGAAGCAATTGCCTGTCTTTCCAATGAAAAGCAGTGTATATTTGTTTAAAGGTTAATGTAAAAGGCATACAACCAACGAAGGAAAAGGTAGGGGCAAACATTCATATGCCAAAACCTGAAAACAGAGCAGAGTTAATATTGCATTATCCTTAGGAATGACCTTGTGTCTGGCTTTGCAAGTAAGAAACACAGGAGCCATGGGCAGGAGTTGGGCCCTTTGAGAATGCCCTGCTATTCAATAGTTTCATAGCTGCACATCTGTCTCAATACTATACTCCCATTCTTTTCTCGTGCTCCTTGATATCCTCGTGTTTAGAAATCCATCTACCTCCTCCTTAAATATATTCAGTGATTTGGCCTCCAACCTCTAGAGAATTCCACAGTTTCACCACCCTTCATTCCCAAGTGTCTTACCCTCCATCCTGTTGTCTGGAGCCTCCAGACAGGGGAAACATCATCCAGCCTACCTTTCAATGAGACCTCCTGTCATTGTTCTAATCCATTGTATACGGGCCTCATTGACCCAACCTCTCCTCGTATGACAATCCTGCCATCTCAGGAATCAGTCTGCTGAAACTTCACTGCACTCCCTCTGGGACAAGTGTATCCTTGCTTAGATAAGGAAGCACAAAGGCCTTGTATAATTATAGCAAGATATCATTGTCCCTGTACTCAAAATCTCATGCAATTAAGGACAACGTACCATTTGCTTTCTGAAGTATTTGCAGTTTCCAGACCAAAAAGGATGTGAAATGCACATGGAGCAAGGAGTAATGAAGTGCATGTGATGAATGCAAGAAAACGTTAGCAAGTGAAGCTCCCTCCATTGAGTATTATAGCACGTGAGAGTTGAAGTTGGTATGTGATGCATCATTACCTTGTAGGTACAGAGAGAGGCAAAGTGCATGATGGGCAAGAGAAACCCTCCACTTTTGCACTTATTTGCCGTCTTGAAAGGAATGAGCATAGCTTGAAATTCAGGCACTTGCAGTTGGAATCAAGAAATTTCAACAGTTTTAATCACACAGATCCTTTACACTTGTAATAGAGCACAAGACACTGCTAACAATTTTAGGTCCTAAATCAGGGAAACACACTATGGCAACATCAAGGATACAAAGATAGCAATCCTTCTATTGTAGTTGGGCTACATCGTGAATTGCAGTATTTCCAACATGATGTCATCACAGATGTTCTATTGCTGCCACCACATAGGGACTCTGATATTGGCAGTAACAATGTGATCTACATGTTAAATCTTGTCAATGGAGACTCAGTAACTGCCTCTGAAATTGCACAGAAGACCAGAAAGACTCAGTGTTATAAAGAGTCCACAATGAGACAGAATCTCACCAGTGCATAGATCTGAAATTCTTCCACAATCATTGCAATGAGTTATAATGTGAACAGGGGAGCATCAAACAGAGTCATGTAGCAGTAATACCGACTACTTTGAGAGAAAAGGTTCTGACTAAACCAAATGGAACACAGAGAGTTGTCAGCATGAAAGCAAACAGAAGCTTTGCACATTGACCTTGTTTGGGCCAGTATTAACCGAAGTTGTTGACCAAGCCACCAAAAATACCTTTGTCATCTTGATGGTGGTCTACCTGACCTTTTCAAAGCAGACATGTAGAATATAATGAAAAAGGGGATGACAATTTCTTGGTAATAATTGATAATCATGATTCAGGTACCACTAGTGAACCTGTAATAGATGACTCTAAGGTCTAAATGTGCACATTGTAGCGGCGAGCTACACTGAATAAAGACACGAGACACTTGTTTGGAGCCCAAGAGTCGAATGAACGACTGGGGTGCGCTGCCCCTTTAATAAACACAGTTCCCGCGCTGACGTCACGCGCAGGTC
>JAUZTB010000063.1:22050057-22062790 GCA_034780895.1 Rhynchobatus australiae
GGATACACTGGTTGTTATCTTCCAAACTTCTATAGATTCTAGGATGATTTTCACAGACTGGAAAGTAACCACACAATTGAAGAAGGACAAGGGGAGAAAGAGGGAACTACAGTCCAGCTAGTCTGACATCAGTAACAGAGAATGTGCTAGAATCTATCGTAAAGGAAGTGAGAACAAGGCTCTCAGAAAATAGAATGATGATTGGGTAAAGTGACTGTGAATTTATGGGGGTGAAATAATGCTGGACAAATCTGTCCAGAATGTTCTGAACTTGTCAGTCATAGAATAGTAAGGCCCAACCAGTTGATGTTGTCTATTTGACCTATCAAAGACCTTTAATAAACTGCCATACAAGAGGTTATTAAATAAAATTCGAGCACATGGAATTTGTGGTCATATTCAGGTATAGATTGAAGGTACGTTAATGGACAGATGATGGAGAGGAATAAACTGTTTGGGAGCAGTGTAACCACTCAAGTACTCCAGAGATTACTCAAGTACTCACAATGTTGTGCACAATCTGTATCAATGATTTGGATGAGGGGATTAAGTGTAATTATCCAGGTTCATTGATGAAATAAAGCTGGATGGCTATATGTGTTGAAAGGAGAATGTAGAGACATTTCAAAAGGATAGGAGCAGACTAAGTGAATGATAAGGACATGGCAGATGAAATATAATGTGGGAAAAATCTAAAGTCATCAACTTTGGTAGGAAAAAAATTTTAAAAATGCAAAGTATTTGTTAAATGGTGAGCGATTGAAAACTTTGGTCATTGGGACCTGGATGTCCTTGTACATGAATCACTGAAAGTTGACATTGCAGGGATAGGAAACAAGGAAGGCAAGTGGTTTGTTGGATTTTGCTGTAAGTAGATTTGAGTATAAGAGTAAAAACATCTTACTGTAATTATATAGCACCCTGGTAAAACTGTACATAGAATATGATATTGTATGGTTGCTAGTCTTCCTACTGAAGAAATACTTTTGATAGAGTTTCACCAGATTGATTCCCTGGGTTCTGGTGATTGTTCTGAGGAGAGGTTAAGCAGGCTGGATCCATACTCAGGAGTTCAGAAGAATGAGAGATGATTTAATTGAATCATACAAAATTCTTATGGGTTTGACAAGGTAGATGTGGAGATAATGTTTCCCTGAGCTGAGGTGATTACAACCATGAGTCATTCTCTCAAAATAAGATGTTGACCAGTCAGGATGGGAAGAAATTACTTCAACCAGTGGTTGGTGAATCTTGGCAATTGTCTACCCAAGAGGACCTGAGAGGCTCATTCATTGAGTGCATTCCAGGTATTAGATCTTCAGATATTAAAGGAATTCAGGAATATGATTTATTTTACAAGAAAATGGCACTCAGGCAAAAGTTCAGCTGTGGACCTATTGAATGATGGAGCAGGTGTGAAGAGCCAAATGGCCAACTTTCTCGTGTGTGTGTGTGTGTGTATAGGTGGGACTTGGTGGACCAAGTTGTCACATCCTTTTGCCGTTTTTAATAGATCATAATATGTTCTCAAATTTTCTAGCACAACAAAGAGTATGTTTGTGAAATATGATGATATAAAGTCACTAGCAATTGTGACAAGATTAGGAGTACACGTATGTTATGCATTTAAGCTGGTGTTAGAAATTCCACATACAATTCTATTGCCACAAAGTCAGTGTCAGATCTGAAATATGAACATTTTGTACAACTTGTGGGGAGATAGTCAATAAAAGTTGTGTTGTTTACTTTTGTGTAAGTTAGTAATGCACACCAGAATATTAAATCCCATTGTCAATGATGACTGTACCACAGAGTTCAAGGAAGCATTCTCAGTTTGTTACTTGTCACTTGAGGGATCTCAGCAGTGCCTTGGGAAGAAATAATAGATGCCAGCTAAAAGTGTAGGCCAAGTTACCCAGGGCTGTTTCACTTTCCTATTCAATGGCAAAGGCATTGACCTCAATTGTTTTTTTTTCTTTTGAGTGCCAAAAGATGAAATTTATGGTTATCCTTTACTAGTTATTGATTCTGGATAACTTCTTAATTAGCTGGTAGCCCCAAGGAAGCTCAGCAAGTCAGGAAGCATCTTTGGAAACAAAAACCGTTAAAGTTTCAGGTTGAAGGCCCTGCATCAGAACCGTGTTATAAATACATTGTTTACCCAATTGGTGCAGCTCCTTGGTAAGTGTCCTCTGTGCAGAGCTCAATGCATAAATTGGGAGCCCCAAATCCTGTTTCAGGCCTCCAAGAAAAATTGCTCATTGACTAAATTGATGTCCAGCTCCTTGCCTGGACATTGGTCAGACTCTATCCTTTTAGTGTCTGTTCATAGATCTTTTTTAATAATGGATCTTTTCTGCAGTTTCAGATGCAGGTACTGGAAAGTCCTTAGCGACTGTATATAACTCATGCAGTCTACCTCAATCTATGAAATTTTGCTTTAACACCATTGACTCTTAGGATAAATGTTTTCAATTTATTTATCTATTTTTCACTATTATGAAGAGCACACTGCTCTTCACCTCTTGGAATACACTGTATAAAAATACCCACAGTGCATTTCACCTAGCCTCTACAATTTTCTAGGACTGCATGCCTTTCCTAAATTAGGGAATTACTGCAGATCACATTTTAACTTCCAGCATCACAGTTTTCATGCCACAGTCGTCACAACATTCACAGTGGTCTTCCTGGAATTGTTGTGCGCTATTGTCTAGTCATACCGTGATAAAACGATTTGTTGTCTTTTGAACCCTTGTCATCACCTTGGTAGATGTTGCTGATTTGGGACCTACTTTCATTCGTAAAGGATGAAAGTTCTGTCTGATAATAACTGAAGGAATTTCTTGATTCCAAACACTATTCTGAGTGTTTCCTTCTTAACTTGTGCATAATTACACTTACTCCTCGTGAGAGTGAGAGATGCAAAATTGATGGATTTCTCTCTCTCCACATTCATGTGACTTATCACTGAACCAACCCCACAACATGACAGTTTCAATTCATGTACTGAGCCATGATAAAGAAGAAAAGCTTTGCATGCTAATCTTTTCCTGCATTCATCATATGTACTTTGTTGCTCCTTGCTCCACATCTGTTTAACATACTTCATCAACAAGTGATGAAGAGGTCTGGGTACCATTTCAAGCTCTGGAAGGAATCACATGTAATACTGCATCATCCCTGGGAACAAGTTTACCTCAGCTCCATTTTCAGGCTTTGGCACATTTGATGATTGCCTCAACTTTTTCCATCACTGGCTGAAGCCCATTTGCAAACTCATTGCAAAAACACACACATTTGCTTGCACACAGTTTCACATTATGCTCGTGTAAACTGAACATTGCTTTCAAAGTCAGAAGCTTCTCTTCTACTGTGCTTGTGACATTTACAGGTTACACAAGCATTGATCCACTCCATGTAAATTTCTTCCATCATGGCCTCAAGTCTTGGGCAAAGACTTAACTCCATGGGGTAAGCTTATGTACGAGTCCTTTGTGCATATTGATGGCCAGGTGACTGTCACATTCACTTCTGTGTTGGTGTCGGAAAGCTGCAATTTTGTGAATGCCTTTTGATCCTGCTAGATATGCATACAATCCTGGCAAAATCAATGGCAGATATTTTCCATCATTTTCAGCTTGATTTAATGAGACTTTGTGGTCTCCTCACAGCTACACTGTTGTTGCTCCAGGCTATCTGGTTCCTTCTCAAGTCAATTCTTCAGGCTGGTTTTACAAAAGACCAGCCTTGAACCTGATCTGATGTGAATGTGCATACTGTACCCTGTTGTGTTGGTGAAGTTGCCTTTGAATATATTATCATTGCTTTCCAACAATGTGTCAAGGTGCAGTTTTGAAATGTCATCACTGGAAACACTAAGTGAATCCAGCGTCGGTTCTCTCAATCTATTCCTCTCATTAAATGAAGTTGACCTGTTTTAAAGGTTGCTGCAAGCTCTATAGATAACTGTAGTCACTGCCTGATGTATTCCACTGGGCCTTCCATTTTGCCCTAATGTCTGCAAAACCTCATCAGAGTAGGTTTCAATTTGACAGCACTTTCTGTCGATGGTATCCGGTTGGACTTGTTTAGTGTTTTGACTCATTACCAAAGACTCTAGTAGCATCAAAGTACATGTCAATGCACTTGTTATTCATATCTTTATTTGAAACAAAAACAGAATGCTGGAGGAACTCAGCAGTTCAATCAGCATCTGCGGAGGCAAAAGGTGTAATTGAACATTTTGGGTCGAGACCTTGCATCAGAACCGAAAAAGAAGAGAAAAGATTGCCAGTATATAGCAGTACGAAGTGGAGTTGGGTAGAGATTGGGAGGTGATGGATGGAACCAGGTGGGAAGGGAGGATGGGAAGGATGAACAAATGGAGAAGAAAACCCAGTGGACAGGAGAGTGTGTGTAGAAGGAGAGTACCAGGTGTGTAGGTTACCTGAAACTGGAAAATTCAATATTCGTGCCATTGGGTTGTGAGCAATTCAGGTGGAATATGAGATGCTTTTCTTCCAACTTGCATTTTCCCTCTCCATAGCAATGGTGAAGGTCGGGGTCAGACAGGTCAGGGTGGGAGTGGGAGGGTGAGGTAAAATGACACAGAGCCAGAAGTTTGAGATGGCCATTGCGGACAGAGTGCCGGTGTTCCACAAAATGGGTGCCTGGTCTGCGCTTGGTTTCGCCATCTCTGGTATCTTCAGCTTTGTTTGAAAGCCTGTCTGTTGCTGCCTTACTGCTTGTAGCACAGGTAGTGTACAAGCCCACTTCCTCGTTATCTCAATGAACTTGTGCACAATGAAGTCTTCATTTCTGTTGTTTCAAATTAGACTGAAGTTGCTTTAGTTGTTTATCTTAGCCTTGGATTTTTAGGGTGTGAAAATATGACTATTTTCACAGCTGAAACACTTGGCTATTCTAAAGTGAAGACACTGTGGTAAATACTTGCCTTTGCAATGATGGTATCTGACTGAACTAGTCCCACCAGAACACTTCGGATATGAAATTATGACCTTGGACCTTGCTGAGACTTCCTGACTGTGGACTGCAGCAACACTATTTGTTTGTAGTGAACAAAATACTTTCAAGTTCTTAGATGCTATTTCCATTGACATAATAATTTTACATGCAAGCTTGAACACCAAGTTTTGTGTGCTAACTGACTTCATTTCATCTACCCCTCTACACACAAACTTATCGTCTTAGGCATGATTCAATGAGCATCAATTGCAACGCAGGGGTAGGTTCTTTAATGAAATAATATACTCATTAATTGTCATACCCAGTTTCTGGTTTCATGACCCAAACATATAATTTTCAACTATTTTAAAAGGCTTCAGATCTAAGTAGTATACTGGTTTCTGCTCATCACTAATGAAGACATTTGCCTCTCGTCTAATCTCCATAGGGAATATGATTATTTTGAACACATGCATCACATGATTTTGGGTTCTCACAATACCACCTTCTCTTTCAACCTCCAGGGTATTATTCGCTTAAAAAAAACATGTCATAGAGCATGGAAACAGGCCCTTCGGCCCAAATGGTCCAGGCCAGCCAAGATTCCCATCTAAGCTCATTCCATTTGCCCGTGTTTGGCCCACATCCCTCTAAACCTTTCTCATCCATGTATCTGTCCAAGTGCCTTTTAAATGTTGTTAATCCACCTGCCTCAACCACTTCCTCCTGGCTGCTTATTCCATTTACAAACCACCCTCAGAGTGAAAATTTGCCCCTCAGGATACTACTAAATCTCTGCCCTCTCACTTTAAATCTATGCCCTCTAGTTCTTAATTCCCCAGTCCTGGGGAAAAGATTGCGTGCATTCACCCTATCTCTGCCTCTCATGATTTTATTCATCTCTATAATATCACCCCTCATTCTCCTACACTCCGGTGAATAAAGTCCTAGCCTGCTTATCCTCACTCCATAACTCAGTCCCTCGATTCCCAGCAGCATCCTCGTAAATCTCCTTTGCACTCTTTCCAGCTTAATGACATCCTTCCTATAGCAGGGTGACCAAAACTGAGCACAATATTCCAAATGTGCCCTCACCAATGTCTTGTACAACTGCTACATAACATTCCAACTTCCATACTCAATGCTCTGACTGATGAAGGCCAAAAGCCGCCTTTACTGTCCTGCCTGCCCTGTGCCACCACTTTCAGAGAACCATATACTTGTACTCCTAGGTCCTTCGGTTCTACAACACTCCCCCAAGAAAATGTCCATTCATTCAGAGCTGAATAGTGCTCCAGCTTGATCATGCATGCTTAACTTTGTGATATAACCAAATGGGGCACTCATGTCATCCCAGTTCCTTTCAACAGTAACACAACTACACTTGGTGCAGTTAAGCTTGGTGGCATTAGTCCAGTAATAAGTTAATGCCACTCTCTTTTCCCACTGTGGCTTGCTGTTCTATCACTGGTCTAGACAAACGAGATTCTGTACACATGGTCGCAGGAAAACACTCTGAAAAATCAATTTTGATGCTGCAAGCTCACCGAAAACTTGCTACACAAGAGTTAGTGGTGTTGTCAACAAATCTTTCCGCATTCTCAAGACCAATTTGAAATGTTTTCAGAATGCATTGAAAAACAACATTTCCATGAAAACTATTTACCTAGTCGTGCTTTAAATCTAACTGCACTCTGAATGTGTACTCTCTGTGAAATTGTTATATTAGTTGAGAAGCAGGCACACCACTCCGCAGCCCACAGGGGCTACAATATAAACATTTGCATGGATACAGAAAAAACAGCATGTTCAGTGCTTAAACACAAGAACAAGAAGAAAAAAGGAGCAGGAGTTGCCGACAAGGCCCTTCAAGCCTCCCCCACCGTTCAATATGATCATGGCTGATTTTTGCTGCTCTCAGCTCCTCTTCTATGCCAGCTCACCATAACCCCGAATTCCTGTTTTTTTATATATATATATATATATATATATATATATATATATATATTTATCCATCTGTAACTTAAACCTACCTGAAGATCTGGTCTCCACCACCCTCAGGAGCAGAGAATTCCAAAGATTCACTATCCTCTGAGAGAAGATACATTCCCCTGGTACAATAAGATAGACTCTTGACCTCACAATTTACCTCGTTATGACCTTGCACCTTATTGTCTGTTTGCACTGCACTTCCTCTATAACTGTATTCTGCATTCTGTTATTATTTTCCCTTGTATGACCTCAATGCATTGTTGTAATGAAATGATCTCCATTGATGGCATGCAAAACAATGTTTTTCATTGTACCTCAGTACATGTGACAATAATAAACCAATTTACCAATTTATAAGATTCTTTCACTGACTAACAATGAGAATATTGGCATGGATTCAAAAGTCACCTTGTTGTAATCAAGATGCATCTTCTTTTGCCCTTTAGGTTTCCAAATGTATGGAAGAGTGCCTTGATTATAATATGTATGTACTTATTAAGCATTGCCAATTGTCAACGTATTAGAAAGAAAAAATCTGGTGCTTGATGAAAGTTTTCTGTAGAAGTGGATCTAGTTTGCTACACTAATACCAGGAAGCATTTCAAGTGTAATTGTGTATCATTCACTGTTAATAATAATTTGAATATTGTTTTCAGCATTGGTTCATTATCAAAAATCTTGTTTCTCAAAAACACTTGGTTAGAAGACAATATTATCCTGTCATGGAAGCTCATCTCCACCACAATATTCTGGTGAAGCCCAGTAAAATGAGGGAGGGGCAACAGCATTATCTAGAAGAGGCCAGTCTCCTTGAAACCCTCAAATCACTATCTAGAATGTTTCCAGATTACAGAACCCAGTGTTTAAGGATTATGGGGTTTGGAAGCAAGTTTCAAGTTCATGGATTTGATATGGGTAAGTTTAAAATACTTGAGAATGATGCTGGTTAGCTAGTAAGAAGCTGAAAAAGTACAATGTACAAACGACAGTCTCATTGCTTTCTGCTATCAAGTTATAACTCTGTTTATTTTCCTTGAATCAGGTATTGTTAAAGGAAGAAGCCTACTGGGGCTCTTCCCTCCTGTAGCCTTGATTTGAATCTGGCCCCAGTAATGGGCTCCTTTAGCCAGTACATTTAAAACCTAATTGTTTACTCCAGCTCACTGGACACGTTTGATGACAAATAGTATTAGAAGTTTGAATTGGAAAGTACCCTGCATTCAACATGACAGAAAAAACTAGATTGGTGCTTTCTGTGAAGTGGTAGGGCACCTGAAGAGCACGTCTGTGGAGGGGGCTCGAATGACTAAACCTGCTGCCTTGGGAAGATCAGCCTTCTTTGCACAATGTGTGGTGCTTTGTGTTGTGAGCTCTTGTGGGCATCAGCACTTCAGCTTTGTTTGCGTAACTGGAACTTTCATTGAACAGGAACCTCTGACAGATGGTTGAATATCTGGTTTCCTTTTATAGCTCTGCCCTCTTTTCCTTTGTTCTTCATGTCATGAAGTTTCTTTGTGGCTGTCAGCTCTCTTCAACTGCCGCAGCAGTGAATATGCATTGGCAAAAATCTGACCTTTCACAGCGTGCCATGTTGTGTACAGGCTGCAAGCCTTCACAATGGGTCACGGCTGTTTTTTCAGCCCTTTTTTAGAAGGTACTTTATTCAAGCAAACTTGACTTCTGCCCCAAACAGATGAAGATTGCTTGGGTGTCTGACAATATCATCTGAAGGCCAATGCAAATCTCAACGTAAAGGGAAACAGTAAGTTGTGGGCAGTGCACAAACTGATCCAACTCTCCAAATTTTAGACATGAGGTGAGTGAATACCCTCGAAGTGAAAGCAGCATTTGACCAAGTGTGGCATCAAGGAACTTGGAGCAGAGTAACAGCAATTGGCCCTGAATCTGTACAATCTCTAAAGCACGGTCACATCTGAGTGTGAGTGGGGGGTAACAGGCTCCATGGAAGTGCTTTTAAACTAAGGCAGAGTCCAGTATATGTTCAAGTTCAAGGTGGAACATTTGCTCCTTTCTTCAGTAGGAAACGTCAGGAGAATGATCCTTCTCTCCTGAGCCCTCTACCGTTACCAGTCAGTTGAATTCGCATAATGAAACAGCAGACTGTGCCGGACGGAATAAATACCCAACAGCACTGAGGAGCCATGCTCCAGAAACAACTCTGATACTGCCAAAGTGTTCTAGCAAAGCTAATAATAAAGGCATCTACTCAGAAGAAATTAAAATGATCCTGTTGTGATAAATTTAAATGGGGCAATCGCCACTCATTCACTCTTTCAGATCATCTGCTGAGGGATGGAAGTAGTCATCAACAATACTGTGAAGTAGGACTCATCAATAAATTACATACTGATGCTCAGATTACATTCTGTCAAGACCATTTTTCTTTATAGCCATGGTGTAAGTGTGGTCATGAGTAATACCCTAGTCACAAAAGTAGCATTTGACTGCATCAAGGAAGCTGAGTAATACTGAAGTTGAGGTGGATTGGAAGAAAGCTATCCAGTGGCAAGAGCCATAACTAACGCATAGGAACATGTTGTGTTTGTTGAATGGCAATCATATCAATCCCTATGGAATCCTGCAGAGATATGTTCTTGATCTTTGTATTTTTAGCTGCTTTATCAGTCATCTTCCTCCCCCATCATATAATAAGATGCAGGTTGGTTGCTGAGGACTTAAAAAGAAAATCTGCTACATTTGCCACTCCTCAGATAATGATCCATTGCCTGACTTGCCAATGTCTATAAGTCACAGTTTACCTAAGTGATGTTTAAATGGTGATGTTTACCTCGGTGAGCACACCAGCAGATTCAACAACATATACATGCCCAGATGTACCGTGTCTGCAGTGTGTTTCATTTACTGGCTTTATGCCACATCTGCTTAATTCTGGTGATTGTTTTTAACAACTGTATAGTCTTGTCCTAGACTTCCTTGATTTGGAAGTCCTGGTATCTTCTCCAAAATCAGACCATTCCAGGGCTGGTTAGATGTGGCTTTGTGGCTTTAGTTCTCATTTGTTGTGATGTTTTCTGGTGGTACTGGCATCATCAATGGGTGGTCACATAACTGTGTGTATGGCTTATCTCCTATTAAACAATAGCTAACTAACCTCAATTGAATGAGTGCTGTAAAATGGCTGTAAGTAAATTAAGATCTTGTAAAATTAAAAATGCTATTTACATAGTGGCCTTTATAAATTTGAGATAATAACAAATAGATTGTACTTCTTCAAAGGAGACAGTTGTGATGTCGGAGACAGAGCATCTCAGAGACAAGCATCTCAGACCCAGGAGCCACATCTAATGACAATGTCATATTTCTTCTAATCCCAGTTAATACTACATATTAAATTTGTATGGCTGCTCTGTGGAAATATTTTTCTGAATAAAGGATATGACAGGCTCCTGAAATGTCCATTTTCTCATCCAGTTTAAAAACAGCTAAATGAGATATTTTTAAAGCAGCTGATAGAAAGCTTTCATCTTGCACTGCACATTTGTGCCAGAGCAGACTTAGCAGGATGCCAACTCTGACTTTGCTCTTTCATTTCTTTAGCTCTGCCTATGATACAAGAACACGACAGAAGGTAGCCATAAAAAAGCTATCGAGACCATTTCAGTCTCTGATCCATGCAAGGAGGACATACCGGGAGCTGAGACTGTTAAAACACATGAAACATGAAAACGTAAGTTAATATTTGAATCCACAATTTGCTGAATAAATAATGAGAGTTTGTTATAATTGGTGATCAGAAAGGATGGACCATTTTTTATCCTTGCAAATGAAGTAAACAGATTTGAGAAACTTTAGCAATATGATTCTGTTGTGATTGCTTTGTTGCTCATTGATCTATTGATTCAAAGTCACAAATTTTATTGCATTTTTCTCTCTGGATTGACTCCTCAGCCAGTTTTTTTTGACAAACTCTTTGTGGAGAGTTTCATACAATGAAAATGTTTCAGTCCATGGTGTCCATTATTGTAATCTATAATAGAAAATCCTGAAGACTGCACATCTGGTTTTTAGGTACAAGCTCTCCATGTGGAACACAAATTTGGAAAACTGACCCATTTATACTGAACAAGTGATCACTTAGGACTGTACCATTTTAATACTGTCACAGAGTCATGGATAGATAGAGCATGGAGACAGTCCCTTTGGCCCACAGAGTCTGCACTGACAAAAATGCAGTTACACTAATCCTACAGTAATCACTTTTTTTTTATTCTCCTCACACTTTTGTCATCGCTACCACTCACCTGCACAGTGACTGCAATTTTCAGCAGCCAATTAACCTACCAACCCACACATCTTTCAAATGTGGGAGGAAACTGGGATTCCCACGTGGTCACAGGGAGAACATGCAAACCACATACAGAGGTCAAGACTGAACATGGGTCTCTGGTGCTGTGAAGTAGTGACTCTAACCACTGCACAGCTGTGTCATCCACTGATTATGAGAGGCCTCCAAGTGCTATTTCTAATTTTATCCTCCCTCACACCGGCATGTTGGTTTAGAAAATCTATGGGGCCCCTATCCTCGGCACATTCCTGACATCATGTTGCCAGGAGTCTCCCTCTAAGCATGCTCATTAAGTCACAACTTGGTCCAGGTATGTTCAGTCCTGCTCCAAAATAGAATTTCCTGTTTAGTTTGGTGGGATCAGTTTGTTGGTCCAGGCAAACCTATCATTCTTGCTTCATTCATGCTTCCAGGACCTTGGAGAGTCAGTGGAAATAAGCCAGGGGAGATGATGTCTCTATGATAAAGGGAATGTAGGAGCCTCATGAGGGAGCTGAGGCCAAGACCAGATCATTGACCTTGTAAGAAATATCGCTGCTTTTAAAGGGGTCCATTGGAGCAGTAGGTGGGAGCAGAAAATGCATATGTGCAGGATATTCAAGCCCATCTTCCCTCCATTGCAGACTGCACCTTCAGCAGTGGCAGATCCAGGTGCCTGTCTTCCAATATATGACAGCATATACCTGTTCTGTTGATTTTCCAGGAGCCTTTATATTCTTATATTTTTATATCCTTCCATTTCCTGGAACTGACAATATTGGCGTTTTATATAATTTGTTTGCAAGCCAGATGCAAAAGACACAATTGGGGCCTTCTGACATGGTGCTGCACCCCTGCTAACTAAGTTTCCATAGTTTCATCGGTGACTCTGTCTTTTCTCTCTGCTTGAACTTGGACAGTTGCTGTGTTGGCAGCTCACCACGGTGCTCCTTGTTACAGTTTAGGTTTTATACATCTCCTGTAGTTAACATTGCTCCTTTCCATTAATTCATGTGACTCCTCTCTGGATCAGTCAGTGTTGAAGCACTGCAAATAGTGTTATGCAGCTTCCTTCATAAGTCCACAGACTTCAAGGTTAATGTTAACTCTCGATTACCAAATCAACAGTGATTTTTCAGCAATGATCATTAACCCTTTAATAAGCCAGGTAATTAATAAAACAAATTATTTGTCTTTCTAGAATTACCTTTTGCAAAATTAACTAGTCTTTTCTAGTCACGTGATAGCGTCCAAATGTCCCTAAATAATACAAGAGATAGAATAGACCAAAAATAGGCTTGTTCCTACAATGTGCACACAGACCAGAGAAATCCCAGCCATCAGATTCACTTTGTGCTGGGTTAACTTGGTCTTGAGTCAGAGCAGACCCTGGCTCAGAAAAGTGAAATTCAGCCAGAATTCCTTCTCGTGACTATTTTAGTATATGCAGCTGCCAGGTAAGATTTG
>JAUZTB010000063.1:22384472-22396666 GCA_034780895.1 Rhynchobatus australiae
CATGACGAATCTTTCTAAAATATTTGAACAGTCATTACTGAAGCATTGTCTCAAATTCTGGGCATTGCACTTTAGAAAAGATGTTAGGCTTTGTGGAGGGGATGCAGCAGAGATTTACCAAAGTTAATCCATTTGTCAGGGATTTTTATTATATTTCTCATGTTATATATTTTCTTCTGATATAAAAAGAGGCCTTTTAGCCCAATGAGTCATTGCCAATTCTCAGAGCAGTCCTATCATTTGTTTCCCCCCACTTATGTCTCTGTAACCTATTCTCTCACACATGCCCATTGATCGCAGCCCCCTTCCTTCCCCCCTGCTCCCTCCCTGGTTCTTCCACAGCCACCCACATTAGGGGTAATTTATAATAACCAATTAACCTAACAACCAGATTGTGTTTGGGATGTGGGAGGAAACTGGATCACACAGGAGAAACTCTTGCGGTCACAGAAACAACACCAGAGGTCAGAATTGAAACTGTAATACCACTGTGCTGCCCTGTTATGTAGATAGATCAAGAAAGCTGGGATTGTTCTTCTTGGAACAATGGAGGTTGCAAAAGGATCTGATGGAGTGTATTTACAATAATTAACACAATGGACAGACTATATATGGAGATATTGTTTCCAATTGTTTTGGGATGTTAAGAAACTGGGGACATTGAATTACGGTGATGACAAGAAAATTAAAAGTGACCTAAGGAATTTTGCTTTACACCCCAAGAAGTCAGAGTCTGCCATGTGAGGCAGATTCAATTGTAGCATTCAAATGGGAGCTGGTTTAGCATCATTAAGGAAAGAAGTTTGTTAGGGCTATGTGGAGAATGCAGGAAGTAAGATTAGCTGGATTGCTGCTGGATAGAGCTAGTACTGATATGATGGGCCTAATGGCCTTATTTTGTGCTGTAACCATATTGAGATACTGTGGTCTGAGACTGAAACATGTTAATTTGAAAAAAATAGTAATGTCTGAGTCCATGACACAATTGAATCAAATTCCTTTCTATTATAATGGAGGCAATAACTATATTATTTTAAATGAGTTATATCCCAGAAAATAGGAATTGAATATATTGTTAGAAATTTGCGTATCGTCACTGGTGCTATATGTGCAGGAGAATCTGGTTAAACTCACCGAAGCACCTTTTCTTCCACTGAAATCAATAGAATTAGATGTGAGGAGCAGGGTACAATTGGTGGTCAATTCTCTTGTATTTATTTAGCATTACCACTAGCAATCAAAGATGAAATTCTGTTCTATTTATAAGTGTTCACACTCTTAGTGGCAATAATTTCTAGTCTATTGTTTCTTTGTTAACTTCAGTCAGCTGACCAATACCCATGTATACAATCTTTGTTGCTTAAAATGACATGTCTTGTGAAGCAGTAGTTGGTAACAATTTGGTTTGGGTGGGAGAGATGAGAGGACATAAGATATTTTCATTGTAACAACATGTCCAGGTCATTCAATGATCCTTTTCTATATAACTTACTGAATCACATCAAACAATGGTAAATAAATGAGAGAAAAAATATTTGTTAAACAGATAGTGCTTTAATTGCTTGAATAAGGCTCTCTGCAAAAGGGGTTTCACTATATACCTGTGTGATCTTGTAAGAGAGACTTATCATGCCTCACAATGATTAATAGATTATTTAAGTAAAAGTAGGAAACTAGCATTATGATTGCAACATGAACTTAAAGTGTTCATCTGCTGAAATTGCTCTTAAAATGCAATCACTTTTAACTACAAGGCACCAGATGGGCCCAGAGTATCCTTGGGTAGGCCATGAAGGTGGTATGATAAACAAGGTGACTTTGTAGAGCTAGGAGAAGTGCAGGTGAACTTATTTTGCCTTTGGTAGCTGAGAGGCCCTTTTGGAATGACTGATGAGACTACTGCAGTTAGAGTAGGCTGCTCCTGGTTTCTGACTAATTTCACACCATGGTCCCTACACTATGGTGTTTGTAATAATATGTTCAAGGGGCTGGGAAGGGTGCTAAACCATTTTGGTGTAGATAATTCTCAATATCTTTTATGTGTGGGATATAGCTGCACAAATTTGATCATTTTTAACCTGAAGAACAGGATGAATTTCAATTACTCCTCCATCCAATTCCCAATATAATGACACTTTATCCTTAAGTAACTAAAGTTTTATCATAGCTTTTATAACAGAATTGTTATAAAATTAAAGAAATAACACTACCCAGCAGGCATCATGGTTCAGTGACCACTGTAGACGAAGCAAAGTAAAAATTCATTACCTTGCCCTTATTACCAGGTAAGTGCACTGGTAGATTTTCCTTAAACTAAGAATATCCCAGGAGATGGTCCTAGATTATATTCCATTAATCTCCAAATTGACATAAAGCCAGCTGTACAACTGACACAATTATTGGGACCAATAGCTCTGGATTAAGGAAATATAAACATAAGTCATCTTTCCAACTTGAATGATATCTATTGATATCCACTGGACATCCTTGACCCAGCAAGATCAAATAAGCACTTCTGACTATGAGCCTCTTTGAATTAGTTAAACTGTAGCCTGATGTTTGTTTGGCGCAAATTGGATGGAGAATACTTTCCTCTATATTTCTGTGTCTGTTGTGGTATAATCAGCAGTTCTTAGCCTGGCTCCTGGTGGTCTTTGAAGAATGATTTACATATTACTTCTCTATCTGTCATCAAAGAGAAGCATGAGGGGCTCTACAGCAGTAATATCAGCACTATCTAGGTAAGATGTTTGATCCAGTTTCCAGGATTCCTCAACGTTTTACCATCCAGCACTTGTACTTACTCTGGTTCTTGAAATGAAACCAATTTGCCCATCTAAGCACTCTCACCATTTTGTTAGAATTTATAAAACACTTGGTGGTATTGAAGTCCCAGTGCATTATGTGTTATGATCCTGTTAAAGGGAGGCTGAATCTATTAATTTATGTAGAGTGAAAATGTAACTAACAGCAATAAGCGGTGAATTACTGTATTGGATGGTGCCCATTAAAACCAAGAGCACCCTGACATGTGGAATATTATTAGATCAGTGAAGTGGAAGAAATGGCCATGACTTGCTGGTTACACAAATGGTAACATTTGGAATGGTGACTTTTACAGCTCATTGAGTACATATAGACAACACTTATTGCTATCCTTCACTTGTACAGTGGATGCATTTGTGTTTCCTAAGAAATGGCGTACAGAATTATAACGTCACTCTACTGATTCGCATAAAATTGTCTTGAAATAAAAATGTGAGGTGTAAAAGTCTTTAAAAACTTAAGTGAAAACTAGAGGTTACAGCTGCTTTGGAGTTTTGTGAATCTCACCTCTGTTTATTGCATTTTTGTGCTATGAAGTAGTTTTCTCCTTGTGTAACGATATACTGTTAAAAAATGTGTAAAAATAAACTGTGTAAACATTTATTGGTTCTTTATTGGTATATCTAACAAAGAACCAGTGAAGATTGCTTCATTCTATTTTCTCTGACAGTGTCTTTTCAACAGCACTGGCATGTCCATGCATTCTGACAGAAAAACCCTGCTAATTATAGTCCATCAACCATCCGCCTTTAAACTCCAGTTGTTAGTCCAGAACTTCTTTGTTGCATCACATTGCTGGCAGTTTTAGGATAGATTTTTAAACCCAAAACACAATTAGTAAAGCTAAGCACCATAAAATTTGTTGAGTCTTGAGAGCTTGTTGACTTAAAGATATTTTTTCTGGGTTAGGAAACATGCCTGTTGGTTATCTTGCATCTAATGAAACTCACATCGACACATTGAGAGCACTATTTGCTTTATGTGTTACCTAAACTGATGGAGACATTATTACTTGTGCCAATGTCATCTTTCAATGACCCAATATCAGCCATGTGAAAGGAATAATGCGACAGCATACCTAATATGCTAATATTCTATCGTGCTAACCATTACTATAGGGTCTTCAAATGTAGTGAGTAATATCTTCTCTGGTGAACGTATGGGTAGATCTTCTGTATTTGCAGAGGAAATTACTTTTGCATTTAGCAAGCTGGGGGCAAATGCTTCATCCTCGTGGTCTTCATAGAGCGTTTGAATATTCTGGATGTCGATTAGTGGGAGAGTAGGGTTACGGTTGAATTGTGATCTTGCTTCACGAATATCTTTTTCTACAGTAGGCAAGTTGTTCATATAGTTGGTACCATAAGGTCTACTGTCAGGTAGAGTTAGGCAGCTCTCTGATGAACATTTAATATTGCTTGTAGCACCTCCTTCAGACAGATTACTATCTATGAGAAATAACTTGTTAGAGTTCAAACAGCCATGAAAAGAAAACATTAAACTTTCTTTTTAATATTTTCATTTGTTATTTTAACCATTATAATTACAAACAGATAATAAAGCCCTGCAAGACAATATGCATAATCCAGTGTGTCATTTCTGTTTTTTTATTTAAAAAAATCTAAGAATATAGAATTTGTTTTAAATCTTGGTGCAGAAACAATAAAGTAAAATATAAATAGGGCTCTGTAAAAATAAAGGAAAAGCCTGAGTTAGACATAAAAAGTATAAAAGAGCACATTTCATAAACATTATTTATTATATACTTTATTGTCATATGATCTCTCCTTGATCATGTCATCTACTATGGTCTCTCTAATTCCATCAAGGACAAGGGCATCTTTTTTCATCCTTCAGCAGAAACATTTCCTTATGTCTTCTGACACTGCATCATTATGCATTGAACATTTCAAAATAACTTTTCCCTCAACTCACATAGAAAACCACTTTTAAAATGCCCAGCTGCCTAGAATTCAGTTTTTCTTTTGCCAAGATTCTTATCCATTTGTCAATTTGCTTCACCAGTCCTCACCTCAACCTTTGATGACGTATCCCGAGCCAAATACATATTCTCTCTCAGCACCTTAGTCATTACCCTTAGTATGGCCTCAATAATAGCAGAACTAAGTGTATATAATCCAAAATTGCTTCAGCTGTAACTAGATTTATCTAAAATACAATGAGTATCATGGCCATTATTTAAGAAAAGAAAATGGTGGTTCAATTACATAGATTGTTATGAAGCTCACATTGTTTGAAGAAGATACACTCAGTGATTGACTTTGAGGTGAACAGGGTGGGTGTTACATGCTAACCTTGTCAGCACAGATAAAATAGATCAGTATCTGTGAATTTGACTTCAATGAGACACCTTAACAGCAGAGCAAATCCTGGCTTGGAAAGTGTAACATGTAACGTAAAATGTCAACTGCCTCAATTACCTGCCCAAGGTCAATTAGGGATGACTGATTAATCTGGGCTTTGCCTACATCCCAAGAGCGATTTTTAAAAAAGTTTTCTTGCTTTCTAGAAAGTGGGGCTTCCATCTTAGGTAAAAGGAAAGTTTGTGCAAAGGCGCAATGGAAGTCATGGCAGTTCTCAATTTTGGTTTGCTCTGTGCTTGGTAGCATCAGAAATAAAAGCAAACATAGGCCTTACGACCACATCCATCAATTCTGCCATTCAATAAGATCATGACTGAACTGTCACATGACCCCCACTTCAGCCCAATCCCATTTCTTCTGATAATTGGCAGATCATCCACCAGTCTAAGCCTCCACCCCGTCCACCACAGGTATTCTGTGGCTGCTGTGGTAATAGTTTCTGAATCCACACCTCCACCTCATTGAAGGACCCCGAGATACCAGGTCCATGGGCTTGACCTCAGCTAGAGTTGGACAACGAAACCTGTCCTTAGTAATGATGTCACATCCTGAGACTAAATTTTTAAAAATGCCACTGCATTTCTTCCTCATTTGCAAGTTGTTGGAGTTGTGTGTCTGCATTTATTTAGTACCAGGAGTTTCATTCTTCTTTACTGCATTTTCAGCTGTAGGACCTCTAATGCTGCAGTGTCAATGGGTGTGATTTCCATGTATTTCCACTGGTGTCAATATGACCTATTCGTCCCTTTTACTGCAGTCGTCACAGCTTCCCTTTTATCTTGGGTTCCTGTCTGCCTGGTAGCAGCATTACTCAGTCAGGTGTGCAATAATTCATGCTGCATAGACAGGTTTTTCCTAATGTGAGAGAGTATTCTGATTAAGAGAAGAGATTCCCATAGCAATGCTTGGAACAGGTTTACTTTAGGCTGTTGCTGTGTGAGCCTGTGACCTGCATCAGCTACATTATTGCTTTATTGCCAAAGCAGAGCTGCTACATTACAACTTGCATATATTTATTGATGAGCCAGTGGACCTACTGCCAAACTGATATGCCTGAATGTATAATGGGTCCTATTACTTAACCGGAACCATGTTTTGTCCCTCCATTTGCCACAATATGCTCCCACTTCAAGAGGTCCCTATCCTATACAATAGAGAGTACCTAGGGATGGGTAACTAATCCACGTTCTGGAATGTTATCTGTTCACATAACCCTTCTATTTCCTCTCTGTCCTTGTTATCTGCTGAAATGAAATGCCCTTCCCTCGATGATTTCCCACCCTACTGCCACCCAACCCCTGTGGCCTCCTAATCCTCATCTTCCTGTCTTTTGGAATACAAATTGCTGTTATGAAGTTCAAAATCCGTTCAGCAATATTGGAAGAGAAGGGATTCCAGCTGCTATGTAAGATAAATGGCTAATTCAATTTTTCAGATCACTTGGTTAGGTTGGGCTGGGTTTGGTAGTTTCATCAACTCCGTCAACTATGAATCGAGGTGGTGGTAAGTTTCCAAAGTAATTCTCTGTCCCTTTCCATCTTCTCTTTTATTTCTGGTTCTCTTCAAATGAAATCTTCTATTTCTTTACTTCCTTCACCAGTTCTGTTTCACTCTCACAGTTCTTTATGTGTTCTTCCCTTCATCTTGTCGCTCTTTCTTTCTGTCTCCCTCTCTTATTTAAGTAAATTGCCAGACCAAAGAGGCCTGGATGTTTACTTAGACAAATGTTTGAAGGAAACAAATAAGTTGATGACACTGTTTATAAATAAAGCAAATGGACTTCATAAATGGATGCACAGAGTACAGAAGCAAAGATCTGATGCTAAATGTGTATAAGGCATAGATAATAGCTCGATTAGCGCCTGATTCTGGGAAGCAAATCTTAGAAAGGATGCCATGTTGGAAGGATGCCTTGGAGAGAGTTCAGCAGAGATTGCTGCAAGGGTACTGGGGATGAGGAACCTCAGTTAGGTGGAGCAACTGGAAATCTGGGGTGTTCGACTTAGAGAGGATGAACAAGAGATTTATCAAGGGTTTTAATAAAATCATTTAGGAGAACTCTTCACCAACACTAGAGTTGGTAACCAAAGAATTTTAAGGAATTGTGGCCAATGAAGAGGTTTTTTAAAAATATGCACAGTGATCTGGAAAGTGCATATGAAAGATTTGGTAATGTCTCTAAAAAAGAGTTGGATATATACTTGATAAGAAAAAGTTTCCAGTACTCTCAGAGAAAAAGGGGATTGAAATTAATTTCAAGGCTTTTTCAAGGAGCTAATATAACTACAACTGCCCAAATGGTCGCCTGTTTTGGTGCATGATTCCATGATTCTTCTTTTTCCTCACATAGTTTTCTTTTTTCTCTGTGCTTTGTTCCTTCAGTTTCTCTTATTTCATTTTCTATTTTCTGCTGTATTTCTTTCTCCTGTTTGTCACTGAAGTACTTGTTTCTTTCTCCGAAGAAAACCACAAAGTGAAAGGGAGTGGACAGGTGGCTAAAGGAGTCCAGTGGGTGGTAAGAACAGGGCAGAGCCGTGCTTGCAGTACACAGAGCATTGGAAGGAAGCAAAGCCATCCACTGATGGAAGAAGGGCAGCAAGAGTGAGGAGTATGTGACTTCAGGTGTGGCAATTGAAGTAGACCATGACTTCTGCAGCAAGGAGTGTGAAGGAGTGTCACTGGTGCTGAGAAACACCCAAATAATCACATGAATCGAGAAACCATTTCATTGTATGCCGATTTGAGCCTTTATTACATGGTCGCTTCTTGGAAGCTCAATCCTTTTCATCAGAAATTGGTCTGTGCATGTTGACTTGACTTGTTTGTAATAAAGGTTTTCATATCAGACCTCTAGAAATGGTGTCAGTTCGTGGATGGGGATCATGTAATATTGGGAGAGTGAACCTCAATCGATCTGAATGTTCGGAAACTCAAAACATGCATTGATGCAGTGTGAAGGAAGAGTGAGGATATCTCCTGTGGTTGTGAATTAAGCTTCTGAATAAATTACTGACTGCTTTATGAGCTTTGCAAATGCTTGTTGTCATAAATGCTTTATCCTTCAGCACATATAATAGGTTGGGTGTGCAACAATCTCACAAGCTTCTCTTATATTAGCTGGAATCTTGTTTTTGTGAAATGTGACTGCAAGTAACTAAAAAGAGATGAGATGCTTTTACACGATACGATTGTCAACAACAAAAACAGAAAATAATCCAGGTTACCAATTGAAAAGAAAAAGTTAAAAGAAAAAGTAGTGATGAGAAGGAAATAAATTACAGATAACATCAATTATCATGATTTACACAGAACTCACAATATATCATGGTAGAAACATGAACTTTTAATATGAATAATTGGCTGGTTGAAAAAAATGTGCTTATGAAAAAGTACAGTTTTCTTCAAGATCAGAATACAGGCTATGTATGTTTAGATAGTAATCCACTAAAAATTTGTCATGACCAGATGTTTGGAGTATCTTTACACTGTTGGTGCAAATTATTCCTTTTACTTTATCCCCTTGACAAGATATACTCCAAACTATGTCTAATTTGCAGAATGCTATTGTTTTCAGTGTGTAACAAAAAGAATAATGCATTTTAAAGATTTCTATTTTGCTTTGAGTGGAAGAGGAGCACTCGTGCTGGTCTGAGTTTGAAACCTCTGGTTCAACACACAGGGAGGGAAGAACATCTCATTGGTGACCTCAACTTCAGTCCCTGTAAATGTCATGTATCATAACCTCATGTCCTGCCTCTTAGGTAAAGCTCTATTTGACATGGTTCAGTAACTTCTAGATAATGCAATTAAAGCACATAAGGCATCCTGCAGAGATATTCCAACACATGTTAAGCAAGTAACCAGTCAAAACTTTACACTCCAATTGCCCATTCCTTTAAGACTGTTTCTGTCAAATAATATTCAGTAAACTCACACTTCACCTTTGATAGGAGATGCCACATGTGCCAGCATGTTCTCTTCTGAATGCAAGAAGTCTCCCTCTTGACTCTTAGATGTGCAACTTTCCTGATTTTCAGGCTTCGTCTTTTTGGTGTTAAGAATGTAAGGATGAACATCCAAAGACAAGTGGCGACTATGCTTTTTCTCGTTATTGGCAGAGACGTTCCCTTCACTTTTATTGGAAGATTGGTCTTGGAAATATTTTGGGGTGCAGTCGAGGAGAGGAGCTGCAAGGCCATCTGTTGCCATCTTGCGTCTCACTGGTTTGGGCTTGTCTCCTTTGTTGTTTTCAAACTTCAAGGCAGCTGAAGGCTCTTTGAAAGGCTGGTGCAGTGGGTTTGTGGTTGGAATCCACTTCATTTTCTTTCTGGGCCTCTTTATGACTAGTTGTTCATTGGCATCGATGTCAGCTGGGTCGACACTGGGGTCAATTGTCTGAATCCCTGCATCCCTCATTGTTGGAGTAACATCATGGTTGGATTGGGCCAGAGCAGCCAGCAACTGCCGGACAACATTGTCATACATGAGATCACTCTCATTTGTGATAAAATCCAAGCGATTCAGTGATTTGATATGATCGCGGTTTTCATTGCAAAACATTGCTAAAATGTTAATGTCACAAAACTGTGACTTCTGCCACTGTTTTTTAGTCTTGATTCCAACTTTGTGTAGTTTATCAAAAATAAAGTTGGATTTTCGAACTATAAAAAGATGGATTAGGTTTATCAAAATGATGAGGTTTATGAAGCAGAGCAGAACAATGTCTACAATGGCAATAATGCGCTGCATCTGCACTGAAGGCAGTTTGCAGTTGACACGGACATGGAGCATTTCATTGCTGGACAAGTCTGGCGGCTCCCCCAAAGGGCAGGTGAATTCATTCTGTTTTTGATTCGCGTAGTAAGTGCAGAGATAAGTGATTGGGATGACACTCAAAAATACAACTGACAACTGCCTCGAGAGATACAATCTAGCCAGGAAATTGCTTTGCCCTCGCCGTTCCAGGTATTTCTCAAAAAGGTTTTGCTCTGGACTCTTCTCCTTCTCTGCATTTTCAATGATCTCCCTTTTTTCCTTTTCCGTGATACCTGCCCCTTTAGATTGGATCTGCTTCTCGATTTTTGGAGCCCGTCCCTCAGCAGCACGGTGATAGCAATTGTCAATTTCCTGAAGCAAGAAGTTCAGTTCAGAAGTCAGCCTGGTAGAGGCCAGGAATTCCCAGCCCAGGACAGGGATGTACATGATCCCAGCAAAGGCGAGCAGTGCATAGGGAAGGAACTTGTGTTCAAACAAGGAAGGCCTCTGGCTGGCTTCAACCCCTGGCACAGCATCCTTCAGCTCAGTCCAACAGTAACCTCTGGCGTACAAAGCCTGGTCACGGGTGAAATTGCTCGGCGTGTAACAGTATATCGACTCTTCTGTGTAACAGAGAGAAAAGTCACGGTTGTACTTTTTTTAAAAAAAACCTGTCAAAGGTGCTCTGTAAAATAAATATTTTAAATAACTCCGTCAATTATATTACATTTTACTTTCCATATGTTGACATCTGCCTTAAAGCCAATCGCAAATCATTCTATTCAACTCAAATCCTGTCATGCGCATTTTTTAATCTCTGACCTAATCTTACTCCTTTGGATCGTGGGGTTTAATTGACTGAATGAAGTATATACATTTAACTTTTTGTAGGGAAAGTTCCTATTGTTAGAGCTACAGACTTGCTTTCTTGCTGGATTATCTGTTGATCCACGCGTCTGTTAAAAGAATGCTTTGTTGGGGAGGGTGCTTTGATTTTCTGGGCAACTTCATGATATGTTGTGACCAAATATGAATTTCCATTTAAGAGTCATCTTTCTCCAGAAAATCCAGAGTGTGAAATTGGGTGGCACAATGGCACAGCTAATAGAGCTGCTTCTTCATGTCTCCAGTGACCTGGGTTCAAATCTGACCTCTGCTCTTGTTTCTGTGGGGTCTACACTTTCTTCCTGTGACCACATAGGTTTCCCCCACAGTTCTTCGATTTCCTCCCACATCCCATAGACATGTGAGTTGGTAGGTTAATTGGCTGCTGTAAATTGCTCCTAGTGTAGTGTGGGTGGTAGAGTTGATGGGAATGAAGGAAGAAAAGGTTATAGGGAAAATTAGTGCAGGAATGGATTAAGCTATGAGCCAGTGTAGGCTTGATAGGCAAGTGGCCTCCTTCTAGTTGTAAGGAAATATAGAAAACCTTGCAACTGTGGTGTGGAGGTCAACAATAAGAAACATGCTAGAATTCATTATTAAGGAAGTGGTAACAAGGGACCGAGAAAATTAATAGAAACATTGGGCAGATGAAGGGGAAATCATGTTTGAAACATCTGTTAGAGTTTTTAGAGGTTGTACTGAGCAGAACAGATGGGGGGAAAATCAGTGAATGTGGTGTATTTGGACTTTCAGGAAGCCTTCACTGAGAAGCCACAAGATTATTACTCAAAATTAGAGCAAACAGGATTGAAATTAACATATTGGTATGGGTTCAGGGTAGGTGCTGATGTTCAAAGGGACCTGGGTGTCCTTGCACATGAATCACTGAACATGAACCTAAACATTCATTAAACTGTTAGAAAGGCAAATGATATGTTGGCCTTTACTGTAAGAGGATTGGAGTACAAGGGGAGAGACATCTGGCTCCAATTATATAGGGTTGTGGTGAGACTGCATCTGAAATATTGTGTACAGATCTGGTCTCCCTACTGAAGGAAGGATCTACTTGCAATAGAGGGAATGCAGCAAGAGTTCACCGGGTTGATTCGTGGAATGGAGGGTTTGTTGTATAAGCAGAGTTTAAGCAGACTGGGCATACATTTTCTTGAATTTAGAGGAATGAGAGATGATCTCATTGAAACATACAAAATTCTTATTGGGGTTGACAGGTGTTACGGACTACATTACAATTAGTGAGGTTCCTTTAAGATAGTGTGTGTGTGTGTGTGTGTGTGTGTGTGTGTGTGTGTGTGTGGCGTGCTTACGTCAACAGAAGATAAAGAA
>JAUZTB010000063.1:22820923-22833995 GCA_034780895.1 Rhynchobatus australiae
GTCACAGCTACAGAGAAAGTGCAGTGCAATAAGGTGCAAGGTCACAACAAGGTAGATCGTGAGGTCAGAGTCCATCTGCCTGTGGAAACACAGTATCCTCTTTACTCCTCTCTGCATTCTGCACCAAAGCCTCTACTATAGTCTTGGCCTGTCTTATGTAGAGTGTCTTCCAGGTCAGCCAGATATCTGGACCTCCTGTCAGCACTGCTGAAGGAACAACACACCTTCTCATTAAGAAGTTTGCCTTTGGACATGCAGGTTAGCTTAAGAAAAAAGGCTCCCTGCTCAGGTGATAGCCAAAGATAAGTTTTGTTCGCGTTGGCTGCACACAATGATGGTCTCTTTACATAAGATTGAGCAGCAGTTGTTTAACCACACACTGCAATTGCTGCTTCCATTTTAGCTTCCTTTATCCTTCTGTAAGTCCAAGTAAAGCGCATCTCCTTTGATTTAATCTAAGCTTGTATATTATCAGTTTAGATTTTAGTTTATATATATTCATGTCCTTGCAGATATCCCTGCCCTTGCACAAAGGATGTTCTAGAGCCTCAAGGATAGAGGATCCACCGTGGAACAATACAATGAATCATCTTAATAGATGGAAGTCCAAGGAAGAATGTTGTAAATCTGAGGTGGTAAAGGCATTATGCCATGAATGCAGGATGTCTAAGGTGAAGAAACCTGAAAATTTAAGACTAGAGGTTTGTCAACACCATCTCAAAGTATTGAAGAGTGAAAACTGCTTGGAGGTTGATTGAAAATTCAGTGCACAGATAAAAGAAAAGGGCCATGAACTTTCTCCAGGCTTTTGTTTTTGCATTAAGGCAGCATTGTGTTAGGGATGGGGTTAGGTTTGCAGCCAGAGGCAGGGAATAAGAATGTGGTCAGGCATGTGCTGGAACCAGGAATGAGGAACGTGGTTATGTGCATGGCTGCAGCCAAGTGTTGGGAATGTGGTTTTGTGTGTGCCTGGAACCAAGACCCAGGAATGGGTGTGTGTGTGTGTGTGTTTGTGTTTGTATGCACTGGGGTTAAACCTGAGCACTAACAACTATTCAGCAGATCCTAGTGTCCACTCATCTTGTTCCCCCTGCCACTGGCTTTAGACTTTGCTCTGGGAAGTATGTACAGTAGTTGGTGTGCAATGTCCACTCCACATACACATACCTTCAACTCCTCAATATGAAATTCAGGACCTGGAATGTCAGATTCTTCCTGGACAACCCCAACAGTAACAGACCTGAATTCTGTTCTGCTATTATAGCTCAAGTACTCACACGCTTTGACATCAACATCACCACACTGAGTAAGTCATGATGGATGGGAGATGGCCAGTTTAAAAAACAAGGTGTTGGGTATGCCTTCTTCTGGTGGGGCAACCTGGAATGAGCTAGTCTGGCATCTCAGTAACTTGCTGCGGAATTAGTCAGTGCCTTATGACCCTTCAGTTCAGTCTCACGCGGAACTGACATGTTTGGTTATCGGTGCATAAACCCCAATCCTGGAAACTTCAAATAAGGCCAAGGAAAACTTCAATTCTTCTCTTGAAAAAAAAATGCTGGTCCTTATCCCAAAGGGGGACTTCAGTGACAGGCTGGGAAGGAACACAGTACTCTTGCAAGGTACAATGGGCTGAGAAAGAGCGGAGGATTTACTGGCCACTGTAAATTGCCACTGGTATAGGTGGGTGGTAGAATCTGAGGGGAGTTGATGCAAATGTGGGGAGACCAGGCTGCAGTGAAAATTAGCAGGGAAATGAGATTTTTTTTGTGAGAAGGCACAGGCTTGATGGGCCAAATGGCCTCCTTTGTTGAAAGGAAATATGGGAAAACCTCAAACCTGGCATAAAACTCATGGCCTACTGAGCAGCAATGATCCCTGCCCTCCTATATGTTCCTGAGGCCTAGACTACCTGCAGAAGACATCCTTGAAACATACCACCAGTGTTTCCTATGCAAAATCCTCCGAAGTGACAGGAAGAACAAGTGAACCAATGTCAGTGTCCTCTTTAAGGCCAACCCGTCCATTACTCAGGCTCCAGTACATTCAGTCAGCTACATTGTGAATGCCACGGACTTTGCATGTCAACACCAGACTTCTGAAACAGACACTCTATTTAGAGCTCTGATCAGGTGTCCAAAAAAGAAGATTCAAGGATGTTCTCATTGTCATTGGAAACCTTGAGGCCATGCACTGGGAGCACGTAGTAGTGGTGGAAGGAACGCACACAACAAGGAATACTTTTCAATCTACCTTTGCACTTCCTATACTTCTCTATCCTTTCTGCAGTGTTGAGCTCTTGATACCTGTTGAAGGCTTTTCTTTTTGTCTACTCCTACTTCATATGCTCTTCAGCAACCAGTAGTCCAGATTTGGAAATCCTAATCTCTAGTTGAAATAATTTTGCTCTGAATCCTTGTTACCTCTTCCTTAAACTTCTCCCGTTGTACCTTCAGGGGTGTTTCCAGTTCCTGAAAGATATCTCAGCCCGTTAAGATTAGCCTTAGCCTAATTAAGTCCTTTTGCTCCAGACCCATCTTTTGTCCTTTTTTAGAATTATCACCTCCAAAGCACAATTCATTGTTACCCCTGCACCTACTCACCCTCAATCCACCAAACCAGGTTTAGAGCTGCTCAAAACTCTGTAAGGCTTATTATGGACTGATTAAAAAATCTTGAATACAATGAGTGAATGCAATATTTTAGAGTCAGAGTCAGAGTCACACAGCATGAAAACAGGCCCTTCAGCCCAACTAGTCCATGCTGACCAAAATTCCCATCTAAGACAGTCCCTTTTGCCCATCTTTGGCCTATGTTGTTAATGTACCTGCCTCAATCACTTTCTCTGGTAGTTCATTGCATACATGGACCACCCTCTGGGTGGAAAAGTTGCCCTTCAGGTTACTATTAAATCTTACCCCTATCACCTTAAACCTATACCCTCTAGTACTTAATTTCCCAACCCTGGGAAAAAAGGAGTGCATCCACCCTATCTGTGTCCCACTTGATTTTATATACCTCTATCAAATCATCCCTCAGTCTCCTACCCTCCAATGAATAAGGTCCTAGCCTGCTCAACCTCCCTCTATAATTCAGTCCCTCGAGTTCTGACAACATCCTCTTAAATCTTTTCTGCACTCTTTCCAGTTTAATGGTGTCTTTCCTGAAGCAGGGTGACCAGAACTGAATACAATATTCCAAATGCAATCTCACCAACATCTTGTACAACTGCAACATAACATGCCAACTTCTGCACTCATTGCCCTGATTGATGAAGGCCAGTGTGCCAAGCGCCTTCTTTACCACCTTGTCTACCCGTGATGCCACTTTCAGGGAACCATGTACTTGCAAAATTATTTTAAAGGAGTTAATACATTTAGGTATGTAGTAAACAAAGAATGAGTGTAAGAGTTGGGATGGCATGTTGTAGCTGAACAGAACATTGATCAGCCTGCACTTGGAGTATTATGTACAGTTCTGGTCACCACCCTACAGTATGATTGTGGTAGCATTAGAAAGAGTGCAGAAGGGATTCTCCAGAATGTTGCCTAGAATGGAGGGCTTTACTTATAAGGAGAGATTGGATTGGCTGGGTTTATTCTCACTGGAACATAGGAGGCTGAGGGGTGAGTTTGTAGAGATTTATAAAATTATGAAGGGTGCATAGTTGGCATGGGCGAGTTGGGCTGAAGGGCTTATTTCTGTGCTGTACAACTATGACTCTGTGAATGTCTTAATGATATAATTCATTTCTATCATTAGCAATAACTATAACCTTATGTTGTTCCAGCTTAAAAAAAAGCACTGAAGACTTTATTGCACTGCAGAGGTCACTCTTGTTGCATAAATTCAGCCAGTTTCGTCTCCAGGAGAATCACATCTTATACTGATTCTGTGGCTGAGTTGCAGTTATTTGCTTGTACAACAAATGTTTTTATAAGCAAAAGAAGGTAATAGCTTAGTTGTGTGATTTCTGAGAGCAATAACCCTTTTTTTTATTGGTCTTTGGTGTCACCTAACAGGAACCATTTCCAATATCAGCAGGCTAATGCAACAAGAACATTATCTCCATTTCCTACAGACCACACAATGCTGAGTAATACAATGTAAAATGAACCTAATAAAGCAATGCCATTAAATAATCTTACATAAGGAATAGTAAAGCTGTCTTATATTAAAAAAATTACTGTATCATTTATGAAGTATTTTGATCTATCCTATGATTTTTTATAATTAGTTCACAATACCTACCTCAGCAAAGAATATAAAGATTTGTGGTTAATTGATTTAATATACTATTTTAATTATTTAGCACATGGATATGAGTTACATTTTTTCTATGTAACTAATAATTTTGCCAGTACAATCAGCATTTTCCACTATTACACATCTGTATCACATGCACACTTACACAGAGAAATTAGCATTGTTAACACATTAGAGTTGTAAGAAAATATTGGTAATTGGTTTATTATTGTCACATGTACCAATGTACAGTGAAAAGCTTTGCATGCATGCTATCTAGTCAGATCATTCCAAACATAAGTACCTCAAGGTAGTACAGAAGAAAAAACAACAATAGAATGCAGAATTGAATGCAGAAACAGAATGTTACAGAGACAGTACAGTGCAGGTAGACAAATAAGGTGCAAGAGCCTTAATGTGGTAGATTGAGATATCAAGAGTTCATCTTTATCATACAACACATCCATTTAAGAGTTTTATAACAGCTGGACAGAAGCTGTCCTTGAGCCCGTTAGTATGTATTTTCAAGCTTTTGTATTTTCTGCCTGACGGGAGAGGGGAGAAGAGAGAATTATCAGGATGGGAGGTGTCTTTCCCAAGACAACGGGAATTATAAACAGAACCCATGGCAGGGATGCTGGTTTTTGTGATAGACTGAGCTGTGTCTTGTGCAGAGCAGTTGCTATTCCAAGCTGTGATGCATCTGGATAGGATGCTTACTATGGTGCATCTGTAAAATTTGGTAAGGGTCATGGGGGACATACCGAATTTGCTTAGCCATCTGAGAACTAGAGGCATTGGTGTGCTTTGTTGGTCATAGTGCCCATGTAGTTGGACAAGAGCAAGCTATTGGTGATATTTACACTAAGGAATTTGAAACTCTCAAGCATCTCCACCTCAGAACCATCGGTAGACAGGGGTGAGTACTCCGCTCCACTTCCAGTTACAGAATGCTAAATTGGTAATTTGGTTTATTATTGTCACATGTACCGAGGTACAGCGAAAAACTTGTCTTGCATACCGTTCATATGGATCAATTCATTACATAGTGCATTGAGGTAGTATTGGTATTGGTTTATTATTGTCACTTGTACCGAGGTACGGTGGAAAACTTGTCTGGCATACCGATCGTACAGGTCAATTCATTACACAGTGCAGTTACACTGAGTTAGTGCAGAGTACAAGGTAAAACAATAACAGAATGCAGAATAAAGTGATACAGTTACAGAGGAAATCCAGTGCAGGTAGACAATAATGTGCAAGGTCATAATGAGGTAAATTTTGAGATCAAGAGTCCATCTTATTGTATTTGGGGACTGTTCAATGGTCTTATAACAGAAGGATAGAAGCTGTCCCTGAGCCTGGTGGTACGTGCTTTCGGACTTTTGTATCTTCTACCTGATGGGAGGGGGGAAAGAGAGAATGTCTGGGGTGAGTGAGGTCTTTGATTATGCTGACTGCTTTACCAAGGCAGCGAGTATAGTCCATGGAGGGAAGGCTGGTTTCTGTGATGTGCTGAGCTGCATCCACAACTCTGCAGTTTCCTGTGATCACGTGTAAAGCAGTTACCATACCAAGCTGTGATGCATCCAGATAGGATGCTTTCTGTGGTACATCAATAAAAATTGGTGAGGATCGATGGGGACATGCCAGATTTCTTTAGCCTCCTGAGGAAGTAGAGGAGCTGGTGAGCTTTCTTGGCCATGGCATCTACGTGGTTGGACCAGGACAGGCTATTGGTGATGTTCACTCTGAGGAACTTGCAGCTCTCAACCCTCTCGACCTCAGGACCGTTGATGTAGACCGGATCATATGCACCACCCCCCACCCCCCCCCACCCCTTCCTGAAGTTAACAACCAGCTCTTTTGGTTTGCTGACATTGAGAAAAAGGTTGTCATTATGACATCATGTCACTAAGCTCTCTGTCTCCTTCCTGTAATCCAACTCATCGTTATTTAAGATACAACCCCACTACAGAGGTATCATCTGCAAACTTGTAGATGGAGTTAAAGCAGAATCTGGCCACATGGTCATGAGTGTATAGGGAGTAGAGTAGGGAGCTGAGGACGCAGCCTTGTGGGGCACCAATGCTGAGGATAACCGTGCGAGAGGTTTTGATGCCTATCCTTTCTGTTTGTGGTCTGTTGCTCAGGAAGTCAAGGATCCAGCCGCAAAGAGAGGTGTTGAGTCCCAGGTCTAGGAGTTTGGAGATGAGTTTGTTTGTGTCTGTATATTTGCATTGAAAATTGCTTCAGGAACCATGTTGGTGATTTTGTTTGTGTTCATCCCATGAATGGCAATATGTGAAACAGGCATGACGTTAATCAGTACGTCACACTGATTAAAGAGTTCATCCAATACTTGGTTTATTATATTGATTCTACATTTATCTGGTGTTTTGAGTTGCATAAGTCTCCAGAACAAAGTGACCCACTTGTATAGTTGCCCCATCCTCCATCTGGAAACCTGGCTGCACGTTTCTCCAAGTCACATCCCATCCTGGCTTGGAAGTTCTCCCATTATGACCACTGTCATTGGATCAAAATCCTGGATGGATTGCATTGCTTCAAGATGGTAGATCACCACTGTCTTCACAAAGGCATTTAAAGTGGTGTATTAGATGATGATTTTGCTAGTGACACCCTTTTCCCCCAGGAGACTAAAACAAGCTATCCTGAGATTGTATGTCAAATACTGAAGGAATTTGATCTTGATTTAAAGATTTTTGCTCCATTTATGTTCTTCCAGACATGGCAAGCAATTTCCCTTGGCATACAGCATGATTGGGAGAATAGGGTGTGCAGAGCATGATGGGTTGTTGAATGGTTGAATGTGGAAAGAGGATGAAGCAAGAAGGGCTCTTGTCAGGAGGTCACATCTGCTGAAGTTGCCTCTTATTTGAACTGCAGTGGGGAAGAATATGTGATGTGCCTGCAGTTCAAAAGGAATAACCCCTGGAAGTTTGCCACTACTGCAGCCACAATTGCAACCTGAGAGCAAGGTGGGTCCACATTGCCAGTGGTTGTCAAGATGACTGTGGCAATGAATAACATTGTATTCTCTCTTGCCAGATCCCTGAAGATGGGGACTGCACTACGTGGGTGAAATTGAAGATGGTATATTCTTATTACTGCTCTCAAAATTCTTCCACTGCTTGGCTAGGCTGCAGTTTTTAGAAATTATGGGAATGGAGATGTGGTATGTCACCAAAACTTTTGCAAATTTCTGTAGATTTATGGTGGACAGTATTCTGACTGGTTGCATCACCGCCTGGTATGGAGGCTTTAATGTGCAGGATCAAAAGAGGCTGCAGAGGGTTGTAGACTCAGCCAGCTCCATCACGGGCATCATCCTCCCTGCCACTGAGGACATCTTCAAGAGGTGGTGCCTCAAGATGGTGGCATCCATCACTAAGGTCCCTCATCATCCAGGACATGGCCTCTTTACGTTACTACCATCGGGGAGGAGGCACAGGAGCCTGAAGTCCCACACTCGATGTTTCAGGAGCAGCTTCTTCCCCTTCACTATCAGATTTCTGAACGTTCCATGAACCCATGAACAGTACCTCATTATTCTTCTTTTGCACTATTTATTTATTTTTGTAACTTATAGTAATTTTCATGTCTTTATGTCTTGCACTGTATTGCTGCCGCAAAACAACAAATTTCATAACATATGTCAGTGATAATAAACCTGATTCTGATTCTGATGTTATAGAACAGGGAGCATGTGGTGACTAAGAAATGTATTCTTAAACACTACTTGTAGCTTGTAAATCAGAAGAGATTGTGGTTTAAAAGGATGGGGAAATGTGATGAGAGAATTAGGTATGAAGATGTTGTCAGACCCAACCCACCCCACATCCTTTGGCCATTGCAATCCCAGTAATGACTGGCACTGCCTTCTCTATGGGGTTATGCCATGTCCGTATTTGCATCCCCTCCTGGTTAGCTGCTGCTGCCCCCATTTGTGAGCCACCTTGTCCTACAAGGAAGGACAGAATGCTTCAGTAAGACCTGTGCAATGTGCTTAGATGTTGTGCCTGTTATTGTTGAGTCGTTGGCAAGTGTGGGAGGTTTGAGATGTGGATGTGAGGCTTACAGCTGGGCTAAGTGGGACCTATGAACTTAGATTAGAGGCCAAGATTGTTAGCTATTGTTTCTAAATGAGTCCTGTGGTGTGATGAATTGAGCAATGTCTGAGGCCAGGGCTCCTGGTGGGGTATGTCACTTTAAGAGAGATTCACTGACCTTGGCCGGTTGAGTAAAGTCATTTTTGGGGTATCATGGCCAATTTCTTAGGAGTTGATCCTGGCATTGACTTCCAGGACTACCTCCTCCCACTGCCTTCTGAACAGGTGCCTTGTGTTTCCTGGCTATTACAGATACAGCACTTCTCTTCTACTCTTCACCTCCCCTACCAAGCATTACAGTAGATTATTCAAAACTTTTGATGCCTGATTCCTCCCATGTTGTGCTTTTCTTCACTATTTTCCAGGTCAGATTTGCTTCCTGTACAACAGCCAGCAGCTGTTCCAGCCTCAGGGCGCCTCCTCATTAAGAGATGCAGGCCTGTTCTAAGCTGTGCATGCTTGCTTTAATTGGTACTGGTTGTTCATGATATCGGTTCCCTGCTGCTATGCGCAGCCAATCAACAGCATAGTAGAATTGGCTGGATGGTAAAATCAATTAGATGAGCCGACAGCATGCAGTTGGCCTGCTGCCTCAGTACAAAATCAACAAGGGTGAGTTAGTCATGCATCCACTCCCTGCTCCATTTTTGGGGGTTACCAAATCTAACCCCCTCAAAGTCTCATCAACTCATGAGCTGAATGTTTGGCCGCCAGCTGTTACCAGCACATTAAGCCTTGCTACTAAACCTGACAAGGTAATCATAAAATAGAATGCATCCATTTGCACAAACTTTGAAATTCGCACTTTCAGAAGTGTCAAGTATTGCTACTCTTGATAACCAGGGGATTTATCCTGAGTGTTAATGGCCCACTTCATTGAATAAAAAAAGTTTGTTTTTAGCTTTCAAAAGGCTGATATTTCTAATTACAAATCAATATCCAGATGATCAACAGTGCATGCCAGCTTTTTATTGCTAACATATGGCAATGGCAGCTGGGCTATTTACACAGCAATTACAATGGAAGTAAATATGACTGTTGCTCAGCCATGGGCAAAGGATGACTGGGGTAATAGAGCCACCAGGGACTAACTCACAAACACTTGCTATTTAAAACACATCTGTGTATGTGGTATGCCGCAATATATCCTACACAATATGTAGCAAATATTTAGTCACATGATCACTTTTGTTTTTATAATTTTAATGATTGGTTAATTGGGAATTGTCTCCATTGATGATAAACTTTGAAATTGAATAAATACTTAGTTGCTAGTTTATTCAAGGGCATACCATATATAACTTGGTGAAACTGCATTGATTGCATGAGATGCAACAAGGAAATGACCCTATATGCATGGATGCAGACCAATACGCTGTTTTGCGAGATCCTTTTTCTAAAGGGCATCAGAAAAAGACCTAGTGCTGTACTGGTGTGGCAATATTTTCACATCTCCAGGAAGCCACTTAAAGTTGTCATCGAGCCTCACGGTTTCACTACTCTGAGAGGTTAGATTGGCGTGAATGTACCTGTGCGTGCTCTGCTCCAGGCTTTATTAAGAACTGGCCACTTTTGAAGGGTTTAAACCTATCATAAACACATGGAATGGGAGCATTCCCCTCAGCTCCACAACACTTCTGCATCTGGTGGATGCTGTCTTCTCTCCAACCTTTATCCCCAACTCCTACAGTGAAGCTATTGAAACTCTGATCAGGGAGATTAAGGTATATGGGGCTAAAATCAGTATGTGGAGCTATGTCACTGATCAACATGATGAAACAGGATTGGATGGGCTAGATGGATGACTCTTGTCTTGTGTTCCTATGTTCTTGATTTTATATTCACAATGGACAATACTTTTAAGAAGCTGATGAATGGCTCCTGTAAACAAAGCATAAAAAAACTGCATACACATTCCTTACAAAGGGTTTATAATTTAGTAAGGTATCCACATATTGCACTTGCTTGTAGAACCATCTATCACAAACTTTCTTGGGTCACATTGTCCTTGCAAGTGTGATTGCCTCTGCAAATTAGGTTTGCAAGTTCTGGTTGGTGGGCACTGAGTATCTCCAGTGCAATTAGTTTGATCTGTCTGTCTCTGCTTACCCTCTTTCCCTCCAAGTCGTGAGGCAAGTTTAACCAATTGTGCTTTCTTGGATGCACTATCAGAGTTGAGAAAAATGGCAAGAGGACAATTAAGATAAGATATCTTTATTAGTCACATTTACATCAAAACACACAGTGAAATGTATCTTTGCATAGAGTGTTCTGGGGACAGCCTACAAGTGTCGCCACATTTCAGCGCCAACATAGCATGCCCACAACTTCCTAACCCGTACATCTGTGGAATGTGGGAGGAAACCAGAGCACCCAGAGGAAACCCACATAGTCACGGGGAGGACGTACAAACTCCTTACAGACAGTGGCTGGAATTGAACTGGGTCGCTGGTGCTGTAATAATGTTACACTAACCGCCACACTACCATGCCTGCCTTCACAGTACTGTGAGAATCTGAGTGAGAAAATAGAATAATGGCATGAATTGCAGTCCCATAGATTAAGATAAAAAATAGGATCAAGTTTGCCAATAGAACTGTATTACAGGCTGCCCTGTATTGGAAAGATGCCATAGCTGGTAGAGCTGCTGCCTTGAAGGGAGGTTCTATGAGTCTCCAAATACCTTTCTAATGATATGGCACTTGAAATCTCTGCTGCCACCAGGAACTGTGCAGATAAAGATTTAATGCATGATCCAGGGTGAAAATCATCCTTGTGATTGTTCAATCAGGGTTTTTTTTTCAAAGTTCCTATTATTTTTCTGCTGGTCACCCAACTGTGCACTAGTGTGATACATTGGACATATTTAGCATGCCAAAGGCAAAAAAGGTTGGGTCTCCTCACTCTGGAGAAGAGGAGACTGAGGGGTGACCTGATGGAGGAATTCAGCTTATGAAAGGCTTAAGCAGCACAGACATGGGGAAGACGTTACTCCTTGCAAGGGGAATAGAGGCTAGAAATACTTCTGAATTGTGTAACATTTGGTGCTCTATACAAGCAAATTTTATCAAAAACTCCATCACTTAATATGATTGGATTCTTTGAGTGTATACAATTGTACTATGCACTTCAGAGAATTTGTCCCGGATATATAACATAGATACACAGTTACAATGATGACAAACAATGTGCACTACTTGACTTTTGTACATTCACACTGAAGCAGGCCTTGACTGGCCAGAAGAGATTGAAGGGGAGACAAGTGTATCTTGTCCACTGGCAGGGAGTTCAAAGAATCAATTTTCCTGCAGCTTGGCATTCATTCTCATCATCCTGCTAAATCCCCACCTCCCATCTCCCACCAACTTGCTGATGATATGTTCCTGCCTCCTCCCATCGCCACCAATTGAGTGTTAAACCTATGCACTGCAGTATGGTGCAATTGTATATCCATCCATCTATTCCCCTCATTCCTCCACCCAATCATCTGATCATGTTTTGTTCTCCCTGATGCCTCACTCTACCTGATCATATCTCTGATATCTCTCCACCACTGCCCCACCCCACCATCAATGTTGCCTGAACTCCATTGTCTCTGCTGCTGACATTGTTCAACCTCCAATGACCTCAACTTCAAGCAGATCATATCAACCCTACCCTCAACCTGTCCTGTCTCTATACTCTCTCCATCATCAATCCACTATCCATCTGGATTCTTCCCCATGCTCCACCATTACAGAACTACCATACATGTTTAAGGCTTATCTGATTGTGTCCAATGAACTGGGTCTTGTACACAATAGGACTTGGCTGCTGTGGAGATCTTGCACAAAATTGTGCCAGCCTCTGCTCAATGCCACTTGAACCCTCCTATTAAGAAGCAGAAGGATTATCTACAATCAGACCAGGAGGCTTAAAATAACATGAGTATGTACTTTAAAAGAATCTCTACCAAGAGAGTTTTGAAGGCTTGCCTTCGCATATACAGTAACTGAGATAAACGCAAGGTAACATGAAGAGGAGATGGAAAAGTTTATGTAGGTCTTAGATACTGGCATGAGTCTATCAGGCCAAATAGCCTGCTCTGTGCTGTAAATGTTATGTAATATGATGCAAAAGAAGGTATTTAGGATAAAAATGACATTGAATCTGCTTTTCGACTAAAAATACCCAATTGTTTCTTTGCTGTTAGCATTTAGTAAGATTGGTAATAATCTGAGAACAACTCTGCCTCATAGATTTACATAACTTTATATCCATTATCAAATTTTCATCTCAGTTTAGGATAGAAAGATAGTTAATATAAATTTGCAAACTAAAGTACTGCAGTACAATGATGTTGTGCTTGTGGATTGCAGGAGAAGCATAAAGTCTTGTTATAAAGTTTCACTTTTCCAAAATGCCAAGGTTAGACAGCTGTGCTTCTGCATAAAATGAGAGATTTTCCCCAAATACCTTTCATAATAATATAACAGATCTGTTATCTTAAATGACAAATGATGAATGGCTTTACTTTTGGACACTTGTGAAAAATGCCCTTCTGTGGTCGAAGATAATAATATTAAATGCTCTTATGAAGTTTGCACACGCACTTCTTACAACTAACAAATGCAGTATTTGTCATTTGTAATTTCAGCCCACATTCTGTAGTAATGCTTTCCGGTATATTCAAGTCTGGCTATAGTGTTGAGTTG
>JAUZTB010000063.1:22863802-22878327 GCA_034780895.1 Rhynchobatus australiae
GCTGCCTGGCCTGCTGAGTTCCTCCAGCATCATTGTGTTTTTCATCTAGATTCCAGTATCTGCAGTCCTTTGTTTCTCTAGAGTTCTGAAGTTATGTTTGCTGGAACTATTCCAAGTAAGGTGTGGAAGCTACTATCATTCAATGATGTAGTGAGAATTCTGTGAGCTGCAACATATCATGCTGATCATGATCCGCGATGCTCCAGCAAGACTTTACATCGAGATGAAGACAAAAGAGACTGCAGATGCTGGAATCTGGAGCTAAAAACAAACTGCTGGAGGAACTTAGCGGGTTGAACAGCATCTGTGGGGGAAAAGGAAATGTCAGCATTATCTCCTACATTCTTCTTGCAACATGAAGCACATTTTAAGCAAACCAACATGCTCCAATGCATGAATGATCTTCATAATACTGATACTCAGCTTTTGCACATTTTAAATTTACCATGAAGGTCAAACTTATAAATTCATTACCTTTTAGGCAGTTGCCGGTCTCTTTTTTCATCTCGTGCTCTCTTTTCTCTTCTATATTTTAATTCCATTCCCAAGTGTCCCCCTAACATCTTTCATTCCCTTTCCCCCTTCCCATGATGATTAGAGAGGATTACTAAGTTACCAACTGAATCCTATAGATTGGTAGGTATACTTACCTCTGTTAACAATCTATGCAGCTTTCTACATCTACCAAAGTCAGCACATTATTAATGTCCTGGTTTCCTTAACGTTTCAGTCATCAAAATACTTCATGCCCACCCACGGCACAACATTCTCTTATTGACAACAAAGGTACAAGCTGCATATGTCGGTATTAACAAAAAGTAAACAAAGAATATTAAGTCTGCATTAAGAATATACAATAGAAAATAAAATGACAGCTGCAGCTGAGAATCCAGACAGTTAGGGCTAAATTTACATCTTGCCTATTTAATGTCCATGTGTTATTTTCTGGTGTCTATAATTTTGGGTCAAACTGTTATAATCTCGTGCTCCCACTAGCATTCTTTGACAGAACCTGTGTGAAATTTGTTCACTAGGTACATCATAAATCCCCAAGATGCATATGAAGCTCAAGGCAATCCCATCTGCTCTGAATGGTTGGTTCTATAAATAATCCTAATGGAGAACTGAAAAGAGATTGACTGACTATGCACCATTTAATACAAGTAACCATGTCTAACTGAGGTGGCTTTTAAGAGTTCTTTGCATTAGTATTTTGAAAATTTTATGTGAAAGGCTGAAATGGACACAAATATAATGATCTGTAACCTACCATACATTTATTAATATGCCTTCCAGGCAGGTTTTATAAAGACTATTAAGACTGCTGTAAATTTATATAAAGATGGTAACTTTGTACAATGACTGCTCCCATACTCCTGTGAAGGCCTGCCTGGTGTGGAATTGAGTTTGACTGGAGCATTGGACACAAAACTTACTGAAACAGGATTTAACTTAGACATATCCTGGAAGGAAAATGAATTTAACAAGAGCTATTTTGGAAGGCTCCACATATTCAAAGTTCATTTCCATACAAAATAACATCTTAAATTACTGATTGACAAAACTACTGATCACCAGGGTCATTTCAATGTATCGAGCTCGAAGCTATATATCAAATGTCTTCTCGTCTGCATTTGGCCTAACTGTGGTAGTGGAAAAGGTGGACAGAGTGCAGGTCAGCTTATCTATGTTTGTTCTAGCCAATGTAGAGAAGGCCACATTGACAGCACCCAATGCAGCAGATCAGGTTGAGGGAGGTGCACCTGAATTTCTGCCTCACCTGGAAGGGTTGTTTAGGTCCTTTCCCCAATTTCATTGCTCCGGACAAAATGGGATCTGAGAGTGAAATAACATATTTTTTCATTTAGGTATATTATTGTCAGAAATAATGGAGACAAAATTTCTTTGATTAAGTATTGCTAACAAGAAAGAAAAGGAAATAAGTATAAACCAACAAAGATTTGCTCTAGAAATTATAGTAGAGTATTCTTTATAATAAGTTAGGACACACACAAGCTATAGAAGGAATGAGTTCAGTGGGTCCAGTGACCTTTTTCTCTGGTATTTCTTTTCATTATAGCTTATCTTACAAATCTTCTAAGTGGGCTACTGAATTAACGGAGAGATTCAGGTTGAGAGTTCACATTCACTGAGAACTGAATTAAGACTAAACTTATTTTATGCAGGTCTATCAACAGCCAGTAAAAAGCAACAACTTTAATTCTGTTTTGTCTGTGTTTGATTGAGCTCATGCTCTGGAAGTGAAGGGACTACAAAGACACCAAGGGCTACTGAGACACCAAATGCTTTGAGGGGAATGGAACAAATGACTTTAGGTTTCAAATTGGTTAAAGATAAATTTGAAATGTTTTTGAAATCCTCAGATCCAGTAGTTAATCTCTGAGAAAGTTTACAAGTTTTCCACTGCTTCTGGGCTGTCAACCAACAAAAAAAACACATCATTTAACAGACATTGGCAGCAAAGATTTTCAGCAGGATGTGCGTACATGTGAAATGAAATGTACCTTCAGTCACTGCAACTATTTCATCCACATAATAAATCAACTGATTAGGATCTCTTAATGGCCAGAAATGAGTATGTATGAAAGAAAAGTATTCTTTCTCACTTTTTGGCAATAAGCAGATTTTAATACATACAATATAGTGGTTATATTAAATGAAACCTTGCCCGCCGTAGACATTAGTTCACTTGAATCACCCTACATTGTATGACGCTGAGCCGCAATTTAATAGATTATGGAAAGGAAAAAAAGTGAAATTTGAAAATTAGAGTCCAAATTCTATTGAGTTTACAAATGACTTTATTTCTGTGTTGACATTTGGGAAGAAGGTATTTTCAAAAGGTATTTTTTTAAAAACACTATGGCTATTTTGTAACTGTGTTTGAATCTAATTAATGAAGGAGCTTATGGTGAAAAAAATATTATTTCATTGTTTCAAACCATTTTTCTGCAGAGTTAAATGCACTTTGATCTCATCTCCTAAATTCTGTTTTCTGCCAAAGGGGAAGAAGGGGAAAAAAAACTTCCATTTAGATTCCAATGAATAAAATCCAGGTTCAAAGCAAGGATGGGAATAAACCCATGGATGCTGAGTATACCTCCTGGTGATTTGTTAGGCCACAGGGAGAGTGAGGTAACAGCAAGCAAGTAGCACAATATCAGCAGCCTTGCAGAACACTCTACAAGGGGCAAATCTTTCCATAGCACAAGGAATTCTCATGACAACTAAAGTAAACTTATTGCTCTGGCTAAGCTTTCAAAAGCAGCTTCATATCTGTAATTCTGCTGCATATGATTACGGCTGTAATTGTAATTGTTCCATTAATGACCAGGCTGCATCTCAAATTATTGGTTGACCAGCAAAGCAACAGGCACATGAGGCTAATCTTTATATTTTTAGTTTACCATGGTAATTGTGACTTGATTTCACCAATACAGTGAAAACAGTTATAGGTATAAGTACTACAATCTAGTGTGTCAAGATAATTCTGTGGTTCATATTTTTCCATTTTTTCTCTAATAATTCATTATAATTTTGCCAGTTTCTGAGGTCAAGGAAGATGAAGTGACCAGCAGGACAACTAACAATTTAACGAACAGATTAAAAATAGTTATAATCCTGTTCTAGACTATAAATTATCTGGATATGAGGCATGAAAAGGTTAACACTATGGCTACAGGAGTGAGGACCACAGGAGTAGTGGGAGATGCTGAACAAGAGAAACAACTTCAGTTAGAAGCTATTATAAAGCCTATGTCATTTAAAGCATCGACCAGCTTGAAAAATTATAAGAAACAAGGTCTTTAGGCTCAGCAGCAGGAAAAATGATAAAAAGAAAAATAATCATTCTACACAGCTCTTTCTTACTCCCTGGAGGCTATTTCAGGGTATTAATGATGGAAGCTTGAAAACAGAACACCTGCCGGTCCTTTTGGTCAGGGAATGATGTATCACAGATTGGAAGTACAGAATTTAAGGAACAGAGAAGAGGATGAAAATATTAAATGATGTTAAATACTTCCCCTAATGGCTACCTGTCAGGGTATATTATCTTAGCCAAACAAACAAGTCTAGATTAACGCATGAGGCATGCACATTAAGAGAATAATGATTGTTTACTTAGATGAAAACATTGAGCTTGCTCTCGGCACCACTGTAGGGAATTACCTTTGCTTTTCATATTTCTTAACATTTACTTTCAATAAAAGGAGACAGCAGCACTCATGAGGTTTGACTGAAAGGGATTTAGAAAATGGCAACAAAGAAGATGGTCTTATGAATTGATGGCAACTGTTTCAAATCAAAGAAGACAGACTGCAGTACAACAGAAACACATCAGAGATAGAGAACACAAAACCTCATTGCTTTGACATATCAATGGATGAATCTTATCACAATTATTGACCATGATCTTTAAAAGCATGGGTGAAATTGACACACCAATGAAAGAATGGCTTTTCAAATAGTTTGCATCTAACTTAACACTAGAGTAGTTGATATATGACAGCCAGATGAGTCAGGCAGATGGAACTATCACTTTCAACTCACGTGTTCCAGTTATTGTTCTAATTTCAGAAACAAATAAAATGTTTTGATATGGAAAGAGAATTTGATTCCCCATCATTCCCATTCCCATAATTACACTGAGAGCAGCTTTTGTTGAAGTTGGCAGATTTCCTAGTAAGCTTTCCCCTTGGTCTAAGGCTGATACAGTGCCTTACTATGTTCAGCTAGGCTCCAGAAATGCTCCTGGGTATTGTCTGCGTGGCGGAATACAAAACTTACTATTCATAAACTTGTTTTAATAAGAATTTGAACACTTTAATTTTAAGTCAATGCCATTGGTAACATTAGATGTTCTATGATTAAAAGTTAAATGACTCACTCTCTGAACACATTTTCCTTCCAACATTGGGTGGTCTTGCACTCCAAATCCATTAAATTTATTAAACATGTCTTTGGAGATTATTTCTTTGGGTGTGACCATAGGTTCTCCTAACTTACCTAAAGAGGTTGTAGCTGTTTCTTTAGTGAATGATAATTAATTATCGATGCAATAAGAGTTAGATCTACCAATTCACATCTACAGTATTGACAATATCAGAAAAAGTGGAATTAAAACAAAATATTTTTATTGGTTGGAAGGAAACAATCTCAGCAGATTTACATTAGATAGGACTGAAAGAATGGAATTGTATTCCACAGAGGTCTGAGTTGAAGCTGACCTGAGGCTGGGTACTGAGGGAACTATTTCATAAATTATCAATAGTGTTAAATGATATGATATGAAATCTATACAATGATTCTAAAAGGCTGCAGAACCCCAGAAAAGAGGAGCAAAAATAAGCAACCTGCCCCCTTAAAGCTGCCCTGCTGTTCAATATGATCATGGATGAGGTACCCCAGGTCTCAACTCCTCTTCTATGCCTGATTCCCACAGCTCTCTGGTGCCTGATCTTTCAAAAAAAATTCCACCACTTTAAAGACTTCTAATGAGCTAACCTCCACAAGTCTCTGGGCCGGATAATTCCAGACATTGACTATCCTCTGTGAGAAGAAGTTTCTACGTACCTTGATTTTAAATGAATGGCTCCTTGAAACGATGTCCCCCTTTTGAGACTCTCCCTCTAGTGAAAACATCTTGACACCAACCCTGTCGTGCCCCCAAGATCTTATATGTTTTAATAACATTGCCCCTAATTCTTCCAAACTCTAAAGAATACAGACCCAACCTGTTTATGCTCTCATCCCAGGAATGAGATTTTAGGCTGCCTCCAATGCTACTGTATCCTTTATTGGATAAGGGGACCAAAGCTGTGCACAGTATCCCAGGTGTGGCCTCACTAACACTGTAAAATTGCAATTAAACTCCTCTATTTCTCAACTCCAACTCAGATGCAATAAAGGCCAGACAATAGCAGGATGGCTGGCAGTTGGAAGGATCAGTTAAATGTAGAGAATTGTAAAATAATACATTTTGGTAAGTAAGAAAAGCTAGAAAAAAGATACCATGATTTTTATAATCAGCCATTTATGGAGTGTGACCACTGCTGATGTGCAAGAATTCCTTCTTACACCTTACATTTGCCACCACCAGTAGTGGCAGGAACATAGCATCAACTGATTCATGACTATCTTGTGCCTTTGAACTAAGCCAACTGAAAGAAGGAAAATGACAAGGGTAGTGTGACGGTGAATGGAGAGGAGAAGAAAGAGGCGGATATAGAGCTGCAGAATCATAGGAAGAGACATCAAGGAAACAGGCTCTTTGTCCACCAACTCCACTCCAACTATCTACCACCTATTTCCACTAATCCTACATTAACTCCACCCAAATTCTACCACTTAGCAACACACCAGGAGCAATTTACAGTGGCCAATTAATCTACCAACCCACACATCTTTGGGATGTGGCAGGAAACTGGAGCACCTGGGACATAGCCTCAAGATTCAGGGGAGTAGACTTAGGATAGAGATGAGGAGAAACTGCTTTTCCCAGACAGCAGTGAATCTGTGGAATTCTCTGCCCAGGGAAGCAGTGGAGGCAACTTCATTAATATATTTAAGACACAGTAAGATAGATTTTTGCATAGTAGGGGAATCTGTAGGTTCGATATATCACTGACATCCCACCTCACTGCCAAACACAGCTCAACAATTGACTACATCTTGACTTTAATAACTTGAAAAATAGCATGTTCCTGCCAACGTTTTAACTTGTGTCCCTTTTTCACATTCCCAAGGGCGATGGGGAGAAGGCAGGTCAGTGGAGCTGAGTCCACAGCCAGATCAGCCATGATCTTATTGAATGGTGGAGCAGGCTCAACGGGCCAGATGGCCAACTCCTGCTCCTATTTCTTATGTTCGCCCAGGTGAAACCTATGTAGTCACAGGGAGAACATACAAATTCCATGCAGACAGCACCCAAGGTCAGAATTGAACCTGGGTCACTGGAGCTATGATGCAGTGGCTCTAGTGCACACCTACTCCTTTTGCAGCTTGTGAATTTGTAGAGATGGTGGGATGAAGGGAAAGTGGGATGAGAGGTTGGTACTAGGAATGAACACATCCTCAACAGCAGCATTCTCTGGGCCACTGTTGGCCATGGGTTGAATGGCAGAAACTCCAATAATAGCCAGCACTTTCTTGCCCATGTTGCTGATCTGGTGGTCATGGTTTGTGTGCAGCTTGGACTCCATTCTTCCAGCTTGGAAGTTACATCAAGCTCCACTTACATACAATCATCACTGGAGTCTGGTGGCTGAGACATCAACTATCTCTGCAGCTTAACGCCACCCAACAAATGAGCGCACTAATGGAATGGAAGCTCAGACCTCATAAGTGAAAGCTTAGCCTGCTATCATGCTGGTCCAAAAAACTGCCATTCAAAGGTATTTAGGCAGAGTCATGGCACTGCATCAGTTTGGTTTATGGTTGAAGTTGTTGGTTTCTCAGGTATTACTAAGGAAGCCTCAGGGGATTGTTGCATCCATTTTTCACTTGGTGTACACCACAGCTACAGTGTGTTGGTAGTGGATGGTGTATGTGTTCAGGGTGGTTGGTCGGGTCCCAGTCAACTGCGCTGCTTTGTCCTCGATAACTTCAAGGTTCTTAGCTTTGTTGAAACTGCACTTATTCTGACAAGTGTGGAGTACTTCATCACATTCATTTTGTGTCTTTTCGATGGCGGAAAGACTTTGGGAAGCCAGAAATTGCATTCCTCATTGCAGAATGCCAAGCCTCTGATGTATATGAACAGACACAGAAATAAATACTTGGTCCAGAGAAATTTGCTACATTTTCTCAGCTGTATTGATTGGTGAACAGGTTTCCAGGATGAAATGAAAGATCAGGGCAGGAGACAATGAAGATCCTAGGGCCTGTTCATATGATGCCCTGGGATCTTCATTGTCTCCTGCCTTGATCCTCCTTCTCCATCTGTGGTGCCATGGAAATAGACAATGTCCACATGGGTTGTGCAGGTGATAATGAAGTGAGAGATTCTCACTGAGTTTCCACATTGTCAGGCAGCATTTGTGAAACAGAAATAACATTTTGAGTCAACCATGTATCAACATTTGTTTGATTGAAGATCATTGACCTGAACTATTAACTTTACTTCTCTTGTTACTGGTGCTCATTGTTGGAATATTCAGCTTTGATTGATGGAATCTTGACAGGAAACAAGTAGTAAAGATCCAAGGGATGCCCCTTGTCCTACCACTGTCTACCATGATGACTGGCAAGGATAGTGAACTGCTTCTGAACTAAAGTGTTGTGTGTGTTTCCTGGATGCATGGTGCTCACTATCATGGTTATCTTAATACGGTTGCAAAGTATTTATAAGGTCAGGGAGTGAAAGTCCTTATGTTTCCTGTGCAGGTCGAGGTTCTGATATGGAACTCTTGATGATAGGTGAGTGTAGTCTCTCACCACCAACAAACACCATGAGGAACCCTACTATATCGGCACATCCACTTTGCCAGGCTGCCTGTAGACTTCTACTCAAAAAATGTGACCTAATAATATAATTCAAGCTTAAAAAACATTTTAAGTCTGTTACTCCTGTTTGAAGGTAACCCCTGATTATTGTCTGTGTTAGTTTAAATAAATACATAAACACATTTATAATCAATACTCTTAAGTATTTATTGAAACTAATTGAAAAAGAAAAATATCAGGGCTGGCTAGGTGATGAAAAGCTCATACTATATTATTAGCTTTCAGCAGCTTTAGAATTCTTTCTTTAAATACATCTTCCAAATTAAATTGAACCACTATGGAACAAAAGAAAATCTAGACTCAGATCATGAAGATCATTAAAGCCACAATATTTTATTTGGAAGATTCTCAATCACAGAAATGCTCACAGCGTGTTTGAAGTAGATGAGGTTGAAGTCACATGCTATTGTTTCTTTATTTTGGGGTTTCTACTTGAAATCATTGCTAGCTAGATTAGATTTCTATCCATGTGACTGGTCACTTACAAGAGAAGGCGATAGACAAAAAAGAAACATCTCAGACTAATAAAGTGATTTACCACAGCTTGAAATTGAATCCATTGTGAAGCATGTCAATCATTAACAAGAAGGTATATACTATCTTAATTATAAACTAGAATGAAGCCTTAACACTTCATGTGAGTAACAGCATGGGACTGTTCTCCAAAATATGTTTGCATTGACGACTTCACTTATTGAAAACTGACATTGATCGATGATCAGAAAGATATGAGGCAAAGAATAGAACAGTATGAACTGTGATAGCTTTGGGATTGAACAAACAGTGAGTTTTATCTCAATGTTTGATTATACTATCTAACCTTTGCCTTTATTAACCCAGTTTTTCACCCATTGAAATAACAGCTGTTTTAATAAAATTTCTGATTTTCCTGAGGCCAAGGGGTTAAACCGCAAAATGAATCAGGTCTGTACATCTTCATCTTTCACTTGTCTTGCTCTCCTTGATAATTTTCCACAAAGTCCTCAAGGGTTATCAGTTGCACAAACAGACTAATTCCCATCCCTTCTTTGGTCCCTGAAGATAACTTTGTAGCAGTATGGCATGAATTTGACATGAGAAAACAAGTCAGTACTAAATACTTGCCAACTATCTAAAAGTTGGCTTACTGAAATTTTGCACACTCTTTCTGTTGGGCCATTTACATGCCCTTTCTCCAAAATTGGGATATACTGTACATCTTGCCATTTGAAGTTAAAAACTAGGATATAGGGAAACAAAAGTATTTTTTAGTGTTGCTCTGTATGACAAACCCCATGCCAGCTTTTTCTTAAGCACATCACTCATAACTACACATTGGTTTGGTAGACTGCAGGGCAAAAGCAAGTAATCTGTAGGGGATTTTTATTTGATTTGTAATCAGAGTTTATTTGCATAGGAATAATGATCTTGAAGTGGTATTTTACATCCTCTGCGACTTGCATAAACATGTTCATTGTTGTTACCTTTAAAGCGATAAACGGCATTACACAAAGTGTAATCAAAAGTTATGTTTTTTTATTTTAATCTGAAATATCGAAAGACCTTTCTGTGCTATTTTATTAAATTAGTTGAACAGAGTTTGAAATATTTTGATAGATACTACTTACCAGGTGAACTTGTAAAGTGACCCGCAATAACATTCCTGAATGAAGAAGTTAGCTTCTATACTGAATTGTAATATCACACTGTAATATATGAGTGCTTAATTAATTACAGGGAAACATTACAGTGTGAGGATAAAGGGGACTCAGTAATTATTTCCATTCAACACCATTGTGCAATTTTAATCCCTGTGACTATGATTTCAGACCATTCCAATACATTTATAAGCGATCTTCATTTTAGATCTATTTTACTAAATCATCTTTGTAAATGTAATAATAACTTATATTAAGTTTTGTGAACTGTTTGTTATGTTTGCATATGTAATTCAATAAAATGGACACTACAACTTTAATAACTTGTGATAGTTACAATTACATGCCAACATACTGTTGCAGGACTGAATTGCAAATGGATCTATAAAACCACCAGGCAGTTGAAGGATGGGTTACAAAGTGGCCATCTGTCATTCCTTTTATGAAAGTTAACCTTTGCCATTTATAACACTGGCTTGAATGCATTCTCCTGTGTAAAGCTACTTGTCTTTTTTAAATCTCAGCCTCTAGGCATCAGCATGATCTGAAACAAATAAAGAGAATCTTCAGTAAACAGCTGAGATGTTCAAGGAAATACATGATATTTGGGAACTGTAAATATAATGCTGCTTTCATACAGCCACTTCAGATTCCAAGAGGCTGACGTCCATGAACTAGCTACTGTGTCCAGCTCCTGTCTCCCAGCAGCAAAGCTGTAGGCCCAGTTTGTCTCCTGTTGGGATGAGGGGGCTCGATTTAGTAATGTAACTGTTAGGAGCCAACTCATGATCCCAGACTCCCACAGTCCAGTGCCAGGATAAAAGTAACATAAAAGTAGCCTTCATTTTGCTCACTCCCCCCAAACAGATTTCAAATGTTGATGAAAGAATTTATTTAAGTTTAATACGTTACATTTATCTCCCATTATTGTTGATTTTTTCTGAGGGAGAGTTGGAATAAAATGCACTACATTAAATCTTTAACAGTACTAATGCCAAATTATTGTATAAAAACATAAATAATATTTAGTTTTGAAAGAACATGTTGGTATATATAGTGTAACTGCTGATTTTAGCACATATCCCAAATATTTGTCCTTACAAGATTCGTTTTCACTTTATGTGACAACTACAGTAACTTTCAAACTCACTTTAAGGAATGGCAAGTTTAGTTAACGTAAGTACCATAGGTATGTACAGGAATGTCATTTGAAATAGATGCTACTGATCATGTGACCTTGTTCATCAAACTTTAGAGCACATTTCATATTGGGGTTACTGTCATTCCAATTATGGTTATATATACAATAGTGTCACAAAGTAATTCTAATTTGAGTGAACATTTTTTTTCCAATTAATTCCTCTAAGTGCTACAAATCTGCGGGATATTAGAATGCAGATGAAAGCATTATTACATGGTGAAATTTCATGCAATTTGTTGAAAATAACTGGAGGACATTTTTAGTGAGGGTAATACCCTGACTGCAACAATACAATACAGATTTTACTCTTCAGGTGAAGGTGGATCTGATGAGTGAGGTACTATATTCCCCATCTGAGATAAAGAGAGATTTATAGTAACTGTTTACAGTGTAAACTATCACCATGGTTACTTATGTCAGGTTCCTTTAAAAACTAGAGTTGGCTGTGGAAAGTATTGAGTCATGAGAAATATATATTTTTGCAGTTTTCCAGTATTCTGAAAGTCATTGAAAAGCTTTTAGTTGTCAAAAGATGTCAAAAGACATTTGCTGAACTAATGAATCTGACCATACTCATTTGTATCTATTGTTTCACTATAATCTACTGAAGTACTTTGCCAAATGAAACCTAACTATTACTCTCTGAGAAACATAGCACTGGTGAAACATTCATCATCTTAATGCTCTGCTGTTTCTGGATGCTGCATTCACAGTCCCTTGTAGATTGTAAGCAAGAAATACCTAATAATATGATTCTGTTTAAAAGATGGAAGGCTTTTCCCTTGATTCATTTTGTTTTCCATTCTTACCATTTGATGAAGAAATATTGTATCCACTTTTGTTATTTAAAGAAAGAGCTTGGTTCTTCCTTTTTCCCACTTGCTCAGAACGTTCCAAAGTACTTTACAATATTGAAAATGCAATTGTTGTTGTATAGCTCAATGGAAGAGTTAATTTGCACATTATAAAGCCCCAGGAACAACAAGTGACTGACTGACTGACCTTTTAAGGCAGTTGTTTGTTTTTTCTCAATTACAGTCGAGGGTTTTGGTCTTACCTTTTAATTTTCTCTCCACTTCTCAAGGCAGTGACTCATGCTAGGGGACCCAAACAGATGCCAGCTTTCCCCTGCTAACTGAGGTTATTCTTCACAATGGAAGCCTACATTGTGTGGCTCTGCTGGCTATTTGCTATAGGATGAAATTCAGAGGAATTGGATACTGTTTGCCCTGGTGCTGATGATCAGTTCCACATCATACCAGCAGTCATTGGAAGTAATCAGGGTTAATGCTGAGCCCAACTGTAGCAACCCATCTGCTGATCTAGATGGCATCAGTTACTAAAGTATAATAAATAACCTGTTGGAGCGTCTGTTTTTTGAATGATATATAAAACTGAGGCTCAATCTATATTTTCAAGAGGGCACAGAAGATCCCTAGAGATAAGTCAAAGTGTAGAGAGAAATATTTACCTCTCATCTATGTCATTAAAGCAAATTTTCTGAAAAATGTCAAGATTTAAATATCCTATATAGTCACATTAGTATATTGTAAACTGTTTCCAAAATTCATTCTAATGACTTCAATAGAACTGAATTTCAGAAGCAGAATATAAAGCACTAACTCGACTAGGATATTTAGTTGTTTCAGATTTTACTGCTTTGGTATACACAAATTATATGTTGCATTTCTGTACAATACAACTATGAGTCACTTTTGCTTCTTTCTTTGTAAAACATTTGGAATATCCTGAGGCCATGAAAGTTACTGGATATATGCATTTGTTAAAGGCAAATCATCTTTAACTAACATGATAGAGTTTATTTAGGGAATTTAAAAAGAGGATTTATGATGGAATTTTGGGTGATGTGGTGTGAAAGAACTTTCGAAAGAAATTTGATAAACCGTTTCTTAAAAGGCTTGTTATCAAGATTGAAACCCATGGAATATAAGGGGCTGTACCAGTATGCTTAAGGAATTAGATAAGTGAGAGATGACAGAGACTAACAATAAATGGTTTCCATTTGAACAAGAGGGACATGTACATTGGCATTTGCCAGGGGTCAGTACCAGGATCACTGCTTTTCCTAATGTATATCAATCACTTGAACTTAGGTGCACAGGGTACAATTTCCATATTTACAGTTGAGACAAGATTTAGAAGTGTAGTGAGCTGTGTAGAAGATAATAATAGACTTTGAGTGGATGCATAGAGACTGATGAAAAGGGAAGGTATCTGGTGAATGAAAGTTAATGCAGAAGAATATATTACCTCTCAGAAGGAAGAACAGGGAGAGGTATCATAAACTAGAGGGTACAACTCTAAACAGAGAGATCTGTGCATGGTTCAATGGAAGTTGCAGATTGAGCTGCAAAAGCAGTTAAAAAAAAACATATAGGGTCCTGAGCTTTATAAACAGAGGCTCAGGGTACAGCAATAAGAATGTCATAATGTATGTTTATAACACACTGGTTCAGCCACAGCTGGAATAGTGTGTCCAGTTCTGGGTCAATTCTTCAAGAAAGATGTGAAGGCTTTAGAAAGGATACAGAAGAGATTTACCAGAATGATTCCAGGGATTAGTTTAGTTATGTGGATAAACTGGAGGTATGGAGTTGTTCTCTTTGGAAAAGAGGATATGAGAGGGGAACCAAGAGAGGTATTTAGAATCAGGAATACAAGAACAGAAGAGCATAAGAAATAGAAGCAGGAGTTTGCCATTCAATAAGATCATAGATGATCATTTACCTTAGCACCACTTTCTTGGACTAATCCCATATCTCTTGATTCCCTTAAAGGTTTAGACATAGGAATTAAGGAGAAACTGTTCCCATTGGCAAATGGGTCAAGACCAGAGGACATAGGATGAAGGTGATTAGGAAGAGAAACAAGAGACCAGGGAAGTAAAGTATGTTATGCAGCAAATAGAATGTATTACGGGAAGAGATTCAATCATAACATTCAAATAGGAACTGGATAAATGATTGAAAGAAAAATATACTTGCAGGGTGATGAGTGGAACGAGATGGACTGATCTCACAAAGGGCTGGCACTGACTCGATGGGCTGAATCGCCTCGTTCCATGCTGCAACCTTTCTGTGATTCTATATTCATTCTTATTTTTTTCCACACATCAGTGCATTTTGAAACAACTTAAAATG
>JAUZTB010000063.1:23028449-23040261 GCA_034780895.1 Rhynchobatus australiae
AAATGGCTCATTTCACTACAACCAAAAACAATTATATTTAGCAACACCTTTGTGTCAAGAAACTGCTCGTTTTTATTGATTGGTCTTCAAAAATGTGGTTAGTTTTGTTGAATGGTAGCTCATGGAAAGCAGTCCTCACTGGCTCTGTTTAAAAACATGGACAACTGGAAAAGGTGGTGCATTCAATTGCCGCTCCTCAACTGTTTTCCCTTCCTTGTTTTGCTGATTCCATCGTGTCTGTTACAAAGATTACTTGGCATAGTTTGTTCTGGGATTCTGAAATATATAATGAAGTCTCAATGTGTAATTTTAGCTGTGTTTTTATACTCACAGGTGGTGCTGAACAGAATAATAATGCATCTGTTTAAAAATATCTGGCTATTTCTGGGGAAGGTCCAAATATTTGCAACACCAGACAGGAAGAGGAGTTGTAGAGTTCTAAAACAATGTGGAATGTGTGAGTTCAGACTAGTTGATACAGGACTGTCTGAGGGAGACAATCATAGTTGATTTGTGGGATTTGAATTAACTATATGAACTGAATTCACCCTGATACCCTTTCCTCTGTCCCCCATGTGCTGATTCATAGGCACCATTTCAACATCTTAGGTAAGTTATAAGAGCTTGTTGTGCCTTCAAAGGAAAGCCAGCCATGGAAAGAGATGAATTTTTGGCAATAACCTTGAAGAAAGCCCTAGGCAAAAGGACAGCTAGAGAGGAGGTGATCAAGGTGAGCAACATTCCATGGGATCACTTTTCCTCCAGGCTTCACGTCAAACATAGAGAAATTTTCCCACCTTCTTGGTCCAGCCATTTGCCAGGTTGCTTTCACATCTGGAAACCTGAGTGGAGTGGGTTCATTTTCTAAATGAGTCAAAATGGGCAACAATCTCCTCATTTACACATGTAAAGTTTATGGCAGAGATACCTGATGAATCATCGATCCACTCTGTCTCATGTATATGTATCAATCACCTCTTGTGAATGGGGAGACTGTATTTTTGTGTCCAAATCTTAAAGGGTTCATGTAATAATTTTTCCAAACTTCTCATTTTTTTGCATATAAACATGGAAATGTATGTGCAAGCTATCTGAATGTGAGTGGTTTCCCAAGCTCATCTGTATTCTTCCTTCATAGACACATTGCCTAAAATTAAGCCCTGGTTAGTAACATAAATCAACATTATTGTGGTGGCAAGATACTGCACCATCCATTTCTGAAATTTGCTTCTATTAAATGGAGACTTCCAAAGTATCACAACATTTGATATAAACCTTGAAATCTCTCTTGGAAGTGTTTAACATAATCTTTGTCCAGTACGTTAATAATCTATAGGTAGCTGGTTGGTGCCTAAGTCAAACCACCAGGCTTTCTGAGTTATGAGTTGGAATTCCTTCAATTATCTAATAACATACAGTATTAGCTTAATTCAAAATTCTTGTTCCCAGTCTCTAAGTATGAGCACAGAGGTCACTGGCAAGCACAGCGATGTCAAGTCCGTGGTTGATTTTACATAAAATTGATTTGCACGTATAACGCTGGAGAAAGGCTCAGGTCATCACCGTCCTTCACTGACACCATCCTTGAGCTTCCTCACTCCCAGTCACCTCTATGGATGATTCACCCTTTCCCTAATTTACTCCTCCCACCAATCACCAACACCCTCTCCCATTATCTCCTCAACTGACCAACCTTCCCACCTCCTTACCCCCACCTTGTGATTGCATTTACCCCCCCCCCCATGACTATCTGTTCATCTCACTCCTCTCCAGTGATTCTCTCCATTCTCCTCTGTGATCCCTTCTCTCTCCCACAAATGACCTTCACTCAGCAAAGGGAGTCTCTCACTCCCTTGCCACCCCAGTGGTCTCTCACCTCACCTTCAGTGACTCTCCCCGCAACTCACTCAATTCCCCTAATTCTGTAGTCCAACTGAATTTCTCTGTGTGCTCTTTGCTCCACAATGGCAGGAATTTGAAGTACAGATCAAGGAAGTTCTGTTAAACTTTTATAAAGCACATCTGACAGGAGTGCTTATCCAGGAGCTGGCACAGATGCATTGGGCCAAGTTATTCCCTCAGAACTGCAACAATTTTGTGATTCTGTAGAAGGGCTTTGTGCATGATTAATTTTGCAAGCCCTGTTCTGACATGCATGATAGCCTCGTCTTCTATAGCATATCACATAAAGCTGGTAAAGGGCCTCTGCACAGCACCACTTTTCATCACAGTTCTCTTATGTGATCCCTTTGGACAAATTCTCTCCTTAGACCGGGAAGTATGTTCCTTCAAACACATTCTAGAAACTAGTTATTAATATTTCATGTGAATTCTCTTTGTGGTACACTTCATCATGTACTGCTTTTACAATATTTTTACTGTTCATTTGTTTAAAGATGCAAATATTTAACCTTCACTTCCTGATCCTTGAGACAGATAAAAGGTAAGCTCTGGTTCTGAATGCTTTTCTAACTCACCATTACCACCTCCTCATGCTATATATTTCTCCTGTGCTGTCAGATTGTTTGGCACATTCATAAGATACCTTGATGAGCACTTGAAGTTTATGTACCAAGAGGTGGGAATTAACAGTAACTTGAAAAGCTTCATTTCTGGCTGATGTGGATAAGAAAGATCAAATAATCTTCCCTTATGTCATGTTAGATCTGTGATTTAACCTGAAAAAGAACTATATGATCTAGGAAACTGTAGTCGTGCACTTTGGCACCATTTCTTTGTGCTTTGCAAATAACTAAAACACAACAGGTTTCTTAGAATTGTTTCCCATTACATGAGTGGCTTGTATCTTTGTTGTGAACTTGGTACAAGTCATGTATAAGGAACCTTGTTTTGCTTGTGAAGTTTGTCTGTAGTGGCCTTTCATTGATATGTAAATATTGCCTGCATTCTTTTTATGAATTCATGTATAGATATTGTTTTATTTCACACTACAAATGTCAAATTCTTTTTTTCTGCACAGGTTATATTGAGAGAACTGATGCCAAACAGCTGACACATGAAGATCACTGGCATGGACACAGAAAATCCACCTGAGCAGCATCACAGTAGATTAATCTGCATTTTATGCATACCTAGAATATAAATCAACAAGAGATCAAAACAAACCAACTTACTTAGCCATTCCAACAGACCTTTGCTCCTGGCTCTTGCAATGAGTTGTGTGCTCATTGCTCAAATCTGGAGTGGATCTTCTGCTCTTCCTTTTTAAGACCATTGATGAAAATGAGGTGGAGTCAGGGGCATGGACTATCTGCTTTGCAAATGCTCATTTAGTGGAACAGGACATAACACCGGAGACTACCATGTTCAGTGGAAATGACATCCTGTTCTTTAGGGAACAACTAATGGAAGAAGGTGATTGGGGAAAGGAAAGCACTAGTTGGGGAAAGGAGATATTTAACTTTCTTTCATAAGAGACCTTAAAGCAATGTCCCATCTGCTCTCTGAGGTGGATGGAAAGGATCTCATTGCATTATTTTGAGGAGGAGGAGGAGTAGGAGTTATTCCTGTTGTCCAGATTGATTGTTTTAGTAATGTAGACAGATGGATAACTATCAGGCCATTATTCTCACTGATGTTTATGGGACCTAGGTGTTAGCAAATTAGAAGCCACATTTCCTATATTATATCACACAACGTACTTTAAAAACACTTTATTGCCTGTGTAGACCTTCATACCTCCTGAAAGGATGTGAAAGGTCCTGCATTAATATAATCTTTTTTCTTTCCTTTCCATTACTGGAAATTTGTTACAGAAACTGGGGTTGTGAGTTGTCGCTGGTAACCTAATTTTGCAGTGGTATCTGCATGCCAGACTTTGGTTGGCTGGAACCTGGCATGTGGTCATATTGGCAAAACCACCTGCAAGCCCTAACCAAATGATCTGTCTTCTCTGGTGACTCTGCATAATCTTGTGCAGAAAGAAACTCCAACATAACACTGATGTAACCGCTAAAGCATCACTTTGGAATTTTTAGGATTATAACAGTCATTCCCAGAAGATTAATCAGGCATTGTTGTAGATGCAATGATTTAGTTTCTTTTGTCTGTTTACTGCCAATATTTCTTTCTTCTGTGTTTCAGAAGGGCAGGTCTGTCACCTTGGGTCCCAGAGGCAGATTCTCCTTAGCCCAGCTATCAAAGCACATTTGGATTATGTTCAGGAAGATATGATCTAAACCTGCCAAGCAATGGACTTGGCAAGTGATTGCTCCAGATATCATGATCAGGGTATTTTTTTCCAAAAATACATGAAAGTGGGATTGAAATTGCAGTGCTCCTCCTAACTCTACTACAGTGTCAAAAGCTGCTATTGGCACCTCCAACCATGGACTCTTCCCTCTCCCAGCATTGACCGAAAGGCCACGCAGTAGTGCAACATTGAAATGATCTTCTCTGGTGAAGTGCTTGGGGGCACTCAGTGGCTCTCTGGCTTTCAATGATCTCAAGTACATGAGGCTGAATCCTGACTCCGGGTGAGTTTGGCCTCAAATCACTTCAGGGCAGGGACTGATTTCAACATTTTAAGATGGCCTGTCCTATTCTGGACAAGAGTAACCTAAATGTTTGTGGAAGCTTCACTCTTTTAGTAGTGCAGAGGTTTCATGAATGCTATGAATGGAAACCATTTTGGTAGTGAGAAATCTCGATTGCTCCCAAAAGAATTGGGGAATAAATTCAGTTGATAATTAGGGTGAATCTTCACCCCAGCCTTGAGATTATGGCAATTTCCAAGGTGATGAAATTCAGGTGTGATATTAATTTGCTCCAGCTGTTAAACATATATTCAGAGAGGAATGTGTATTCTTGTGTCAGTGCTGACATGTGTTTGTTTCCAATGGTATGTGTTTCCTCTTTTGTAACACCAGCTTATTATTGAATTTTGGTTGGAACATTTTAAGTGCCTCCTTGCCTGGAAATTAAATTGCATAACTTTTTTTCAGTGTTATGCAACTGAGAATTGGTTTTCCCATGAGTGAACTAAGATAATGATGATTTCCAGGTTGCAATGTGTCATTTCGAAAATTCAGCCAGGTGCTTTCTGTCATGTGATACATTTGGGAACCCAACACAATTTCCACATCAAGGTTCTGTGTGATTTATATTGCTTCCAATGCAAAGCTCCTTTTGCCCAGTCCAAGGACAACATGGTCTCACTCTCACAGCACTTACCTGGGAGACCTGTAATGGTAACATTTAACTTTGTTTGGGCTTCCCCTACACTCCCAACTTCACAAACTCCCAAACCCTAATCTTCAACCCTCTGAACGCTCCGTGATCTCCAGCCCATACCCCTTCTCTGATATGCAACACACTGCTCCTCACCACCCTCTCCCCGACACGCAGGACCTCTTCTCCACACATGCCTCTCCCAGTCTCCATTGACAGCTCAGAATGCTGGTCCTGATGTTCCCTCTCCACCCCCACATCGACAGTTAATTTTCAGCTGGATTCCTGCTGGCACCTATACATCTGCTCTCCCTTGCACCAACTCTTGAGCTCCAAGGATATCCCCAACCTCCAGGGCTTAGCCCTGACAGAGGAGTAAGTGGCATATTTGTGAATTTTGACATGGTGGGACAATGACCAACTGCATCTGTGCCATCTATACCATTCCAGTGCAACCTTTAATGTGCACTGGAACTTCTAGGTACTTGCATCCTACCTAATGCCGAGCTCCCCACCACTGCTTTATCCCTGTGTAGGTTATTTAAACTGGTTGTGTGGGTTTGAAACTAGTTGAGTAACATTCATGCAGTTATCTTGAAACTGATAAATGCAAACACACCCAAACATCCAAGGAATGCATGGAAAAACATCCTGCATGTAATGTGCTTAAGAAAAATGAGGAAATAATTCAGTTCCTTAATCTGCAGATATTCCTATCTCACCACCAGAAAAAGCCAGGGAAATGTCTACACTTGACAGATGTCAGATTCAGAGCATGCAATCAACCTTGCTGCTTTCTTGGGCTCTTCCTGCCCTCATGCCCTGCATCTCACTGTTCCCCCAACAGTAGCTACTCTTCAACTTATCCTCTGAACTCCCCCTCATATCCAGACCACATCCCCCCTCAAATCTGCAGCAGAACCCATCATAACCATCTGAGGTACAGATGATGTCCCAACACTTCCTGACAACAATGTGAAGCCATGTCTGGCATTTTTCCTCCCAACCCCCCAATCAGAATGGCAGCCCTGATGTTTTCCACCATAGCCCGACATTTAAATGCGAGTGAGTTTTGGACCACTTGCATCACTCCCTTAAAGTGCCAACTATTAGAACACAAGAACATAAGAGACAAGGGGCAGGAAAAAGCCATCTGGCTCTTTGAATCTTGTCCATTATTTCATAATGTCCTGGCTAATCTATCTAAACTACATCTTTGTGCATTACTCCCAGTTAGCTGATGATTGATGAAACTTAACTAAGATGGTCAGAAAGAGATACAAAGAGAAAGAAGTAGTTTTGTGACTGAATTGCTCAGCAAATTGAAAGAGTGATTATTCTGTTTTCTCTCTCAGCTCTGCTTTGAAACTGAGGCCAAGCATCAGACAACTAGTGAGAGAAAGTGGGAGCTGTGAGCTGAAATCTAGTAATCTGAAGCAGCTCATTAGCAGAGCCTTACAAATTTTGCCCTGGAATATTTTCATGGAGTCAGATACAATTCTCCTGCTCCTCTTGGATCTGCAAAGAAGCAAGCTTGAGAAAGCAGTGTAGCTGTTTTCCTTCAACTGTTCTCCAGTGGCATGGAGACACAGCTAGTAGAGCTGCTGCCTCAGAACCCCAGTGACCTGGGGACACGACCTTGCAGATGCAAGTCCAGATGAAGGGTCTCAATCTGAAAAGTCAATTGTCCATTTCCCTCCATAGATGTTGCCTGACCCGCTGAGTTCCTCCAGCAGTTTGTTTTTTTTGCTCCAGTGACCCGAGATCAATCCTGACCGCATGGTTTTCCTCTAGTTGCTCTGGTCTACTTGCCCATCCCAAAATGATGTTTGGATTTGTAGGTTAATTGGCCACTATAACTTGCCCCTAGTGTATAGATGAGAGAGGATCTGGAGGAAGCTGAAGTGAATGTGGGGAGAATAAAAGATAGGATTAGTATAAATAGTTGGTTGATGGTTGACTTGGACTTCCTGGGCCAAAAGGCTGTTTTTGTGCTGTATGACTCTCTGACTGGTTCCTTTAAGGCTAGTTGATTAGATTGTTTGACACTAGGTACAAATGGGAATGGCTTACATGAATTGGTACCTAAATTTTGAACTGGGTTCTCACAATGTAGGTCCTCAATTTGCATTGTAAAATAACTTTGTCTTGCCTGGGTACATGAGCTGTTTGATCACTCACTGGTTGGTCTGAAGAAGACATCAGCTTGGTATTGGGTTTAAAGAGATGGCTGAAGTTCCATTCAATTTGTAAATTCTGCTCACTGTTTCCCTAATTTCAGAATGTAGAGTGGAAAGTTCTATTTCTCTGCTAGATTTAAATTATCCCAACTGTACCACAAATATGTTCTGAAAAGTGGCAGCCTGCTTTCATGCACCTTCCAATGTTATATCATGACAATGAGCAGTACACCATTGTGTCTTAGAATATGTTTAATTAACATCAACATGGATACGCTGGACATATCTCTCATCAAAAGAGTAAATAGAAGTTGCAATAAATCTGTGGGAAATGGAACTGGGGAATTACTTTGCATTTGCCTCATAAGTTTGTGCCAGTTCAACAAAACAAATGATGCTCATCACATAATCCATTGGTGTTGCATTTCAATTAGAATTTATGTAATCCAACTGGCTTTCTGATTTTCAATTTTATTTCCATTACTGCTATTCCTCCTTTGAACTTATGTGCTCATTTAAATTGATAAATTATAGGGTCAAATTTCTACAATAATCATAGGCCTGATTATTTTTCTTTACCAAAGAGAATGTTAGCTTTTTTAATTAGGCATTTTGTTCTTAACATATAAAGGTATAGGTTGCTGTACACACATCTTATCATGAATCAAAATTAGGAATCACAGCTATTTGGACTTTCTCTATTACAAATCATTAACTGCCCAAGAAAGAAACCCTGTTATAAATAAACCCAAAAAATAGGCCTATTCTAAGTTAACTTCTTTGATACTAAAGATCTCTCAGTGCAATTTACTGCCCTATTTAGTGTAACTAGAATATGCAACTTTATTGTTGTTCTGACCTACAATTTATAATAAAATTCTATTGTCCTAATATGACAGATGGTAGCTAGTTTCATCTTTCTATTTTAATGGATTAAATTCGATAAAGGCTCTCATGTAATCATTCTGGAATCGTTAATGTCCAATTTTGTTAGAGTTTCATCGATCCATGATCAGGCTGTGATTACCCTCAAACCTGTCAAATTAGGGGGTCACAGTTATCCAGATGGGAAATCAGTGGAACTGTTTCAGATTACCTGTGACATTGTATCCTCAGTTGTGTCACTTTGTGTGAGGGGATGAGAAGTGGGTGGGATTGGAAGGTTAGGGGTGTGGGTTGTGGGAATATTTTTGAACAATGAACCACAACAATGCAATATGTTAGCCCTTTAAATTGCCGCCCCCAAATGGGCAACACGATTCTAATTATTCTTGCAGTATTTTATTGTATAATCAGGTACATACTTTATATAAAAGCTTACGGTCCCACATTCTCAGATATAAGGGACTGGAGCATTCATTATAGCTATTAGCACTTAAAACAATTCTGCAGAGTGGTGTCTATGGCCTGGTAGGATTTTGTCAATACAGTTTTTCATTATTCATTTGTCTTTTGAGTAGTGAGTTGTTATCACTACTGCTATCTTGGTCAATTGGATTGATTGGTTTCAATGGAGTATTAATGAATAACACCATGTTGTCTGGTAAAGGTACCTCCATTTTGGCAAGCAATCATGCATTATAGATCCTTAGGGGTCTTGACTGGGATGATGCAGAGTATGTTTGCTCTTGTAAGGGAATCTAGAAATAATAGTCACTGTTTTAAAAATGAGGTGTTACCCACTTAAGGCAGAAATGTTTTCTCTTGGAGGGTCATGAGTCTTTGAGTCTCTCATCCACAAAGGAGAATGGCAGCAGTTTTTAAATGTTTTATTTAAGCAAGGGGTTGAAAGCCTTACAGGGGTTGACAGGAATTCTGAGTAAGTTGAGGTTGCAATCAGACCAGCCACGATCTTATTAAAGAGCAGAGCAGATTTGAGGGATGGAGTGACCTACTACTCCTAACTTGGTATGTACTCATAAATCTGAGTCTCATACTCAGGAGGTGAAAAACAGGAGACCATTTGGCCTATCAAGTTCTGTTCAAGCTCTTTGAAGAGCAATTTAGATCCATGCTTCCAATTGTTTACTGTATACCTGCATATTTTTTTGTTCAAATGATAGGTGCCTTGAACACAATGCCGGGGAGGTGGTGGAAGCAGATATGATAGTAATGTTTAAAAGGCATTTCGACAGACATGTGAACAGGCAGGGAATGGAGGGATACAGACCTTGTGCAAGCAGATGCAATGAGTTAGGTTGGCATGGTCGGCACATACATTGTGGGCCGAAGGGACTGCTCTTGTGCTATGTTGTTCTATGTTCTTAGTGTTTATCCACATCCATTTTGAAGGTTATTATTGAATCTGTACACACCACCCAAACATATTGCTCATTCCAAATCATAACCACTCATGTCACCTTTTGATTCTTTTACCTGTCACTTTAAATTTGTAGTGGCTAGATATTGATCCAGTGTTTGCCTACAAATTTATCTTTAATGAGTAGCACTAAATCTGTTGCATTTTAACACATGCATATTTTACGTCACTTCTGAAATTCAGTTCCATTTCAGAAGCAGAATAGCACGCATGTATACTCTCAACAATGCATTAGTGAAAAGCAAATGCATTAAAAGGGCTGAATCTAAATGCCCATTTGTAAAACTCTGGATTCATGTGATAATTTAGGTGTTCCAACCAGTAAGTATAAGTAAAAGAAATTAATACATTTTGGATGAATTTTAAATGTAGGCTCATACTTAAGAGGAGGTGGGACCAGTCCAGGAAAAAATAAAGCAATGTTGCACTGCATGCCAGGGAGAACTTGATGACATTAAGCATTCATGGGTAGCCCACAGGATATGGGCCAAGTTCCCAGAAATGACTAATGTCCACGAAGGAAAGACTAGACCTAGCAACATTGGAATTCCACAAGGACAGGTTCCCTATCGTCCTTGGTAACTTTCTATGCATGGCTACAAACAGACGTGAAAATACAAATCTCAGAAAGCAAACAAAATAACACAGCAATAGACATCCAAGCTCACATTTCATATTTATGGATGTACTAACATTTAAGAGGTCAACATAGTCCTCAAAACATTGAATTAAGTTGCAATGCTCAAATTTTAATTTCAGAAACTTTTACGTCCACCCTTCCTCTCCCACCACCCTTCCCCATGATCTGAAAAATACAAATGTTACACCATAAAGTCATGGCAGGTTAAGGTTAAAATTCCAGGCAAAAAGGGGAACCCACCTTTAATGTAAAACATGGAATCTCATTTGCAAACCATTCTAATTCTTTGTGATTGACTCATCCAAGAAGTAGAGCCCTGACTAAAAGTGACTTCTTGTTTTATTTTCCTGTTTGTTATGATAGTCACAAAGGCATCACTATCATTTGGCATGGGCCAAATCCACAAACATATGCAAGTTATAGGTTGTTAAGTTGTTTGAGTAGAGTGGGCAGAAGTTAATATTGCCTGCACATGTGTTTAAGTGCAACTTTATTAACAACAAATCAATTTGAAATTGCCTTCATAAGTAATTTCAGTGGAGGGGTAAACAAATGAACAATAATAAATAGCACTTAGCAATATAATTCCAATTTAAGTTTTATCTTGTCCCTTATTGTTGTTTCTCGTATCTCTGCTCCGATAAAAGATTGGCTAGCTCCACCTAGACACGTTTATATTTTGTCTGCACTTAAAGGTTCTTTCAGTTAGATTTTATAACAATAAGATTTACTTTAAACCATGAACTGAAAAAAGATGTTTATGACAACTATTATATGGGGGATTGGGCGGGGGTGCAGTTTGTAATTCTCTCTCCAGATAAGTTTGCCTTTTATATTAGCTCTAATGGATAAACCAGAAGAGAAACACATTCTTGGTTCATTTAAGCTCCTAATTTTAAACACCAATCTTTAATGATCCTTGACTAATACCACTGAGACTGCCAAAAATTGTGTTAAAAGTAAAAGATGTAAGTGCATAAATTGTTTGAGTTATTTGAGAAGATATCAAAGAGGGTCAATGATGTTGTCTACATGGATTGTAACAAGGCTTATGAAAAGGTGTTACATAACAGACTGGTTTCAGAGGAAGTGTGGCAAATTGAATCCAAAATTGGCTCAGAAGCAGGATACAAGGAATGATGGTTGTTGGGTGTTTTTGTGATTGGAATGTTGTTACCAGTGGGGTTCTTCAGGGCTCATTACTCTGTTCCTTGCTTTTCATAATAAATATAAATGATTTCATCCTAATTGTGAAGATATGATTTAAAAAAAATACTGAGTTTGGATGTGTGATTGACAGTGAGAAGAAAAGAGATAGTCTGCAGTAATATGCGGATAGTCCGGTCAGTTGGGTAGATGGAATTAAAGTGGAAGATAATGCATTTGTAGAGATGTAAAAAGTCAAGAGAATACATGACAAATGGATGGATATTGAATGATGTGGAGGAACAAACTGATCTCTGAGTGTACATTCACGCAACT
>JAUZTB010000063.1:23071438-23083968 GCA_034780895.1 Rhynchobatus australiae
GTCTCAGTAAATCAGCTATCATAATCAAAGACCCCACCCGACCTGGACATTCTCTTTCACAGGGTAGAAGATAAGAGCCTGAAAGCACATACCACCAGGCTCAAGGACAGCTCCTACCCTGCTGTTATTAGATTATTGAATGGTTCCCTATATGTTAAGATGGAGTCTTGGCCTCACAATCTACCTCATTATGACTTTGCACCTCATTGTCTACCTGCATTTTCTCTCTCACTGTAGCACTTTATTCTGTACTCTTTTATTGTTATACCTTGAATGACCTCAGCACACTGTTGTAATGAATTGATCTGTATAAACTGGATGAAAGACAAGTTTTTCACTGTACCTTGGTACATGTGACAATAATAAAACAATTTACCAGTTCACCATTGGGTAATCCCAAGCAACATAGTCATATCTCTGCAGGGCCCAGACTAGGACACCTGCCACGTATGTACATTATTTACTTTCATTCCTTGTCTCCAATGTCTCCATTACACGAACGTTCCCATCAAACCTCTTGACATCAGCCTAACCTCCACAAACCCTGACTCCATGAACCCTCTCAAGGTGTTGTCAGTCCCTGAATCTCCTCAACATCAAATCCCAGTGTCTGCCTATCCCCCAACACTATGTACTGGTCTTTCCTTCCCCCACCCCAACACCAAGTGCTGGTCTCTCCCTCCCCACAGCACCAAGAGCTGGTATCTTCCTTCTCCCCTGCACAGAGTTCTGATCTCTGACATCTCTTCAACACCAATTGCCAGTCTCCTGCTTCTGTTGAACAATCAAAAATGTATTTTGTTTCTGGAGTGAAATATTAGAACACTGATCTCTATCTCCTTTCGTAAGCACTCCAGAAATTTAGCCTCTGCACTCTGCGCAATTTCTAATGTTTTATTGCTTTTGAGATGGAAAACGGAACGTTGTAGGTGAATTTGCATCTTACAGTCCTGGGGAACCCCATGGTCAAGCACTCAAGGGACAACATTGTCTTACTCTTTTGGTAAATTAGGGAACTGGCAAGTAGGTAACTGATTTATCTTGAACTAAAAACCTGCCTCCCTCCTCATTCATCTGACATGCTACCAGTCATGATGCCACACCTCTTGAACACAATTTTGTCCTCAATAAGAAGCCCCAATAACTTCTGGATCTGCTACACAAACCAAAGGACGAAAGTCTTCCCTAGTCACCTCCACTAATGCCAGTCTTTCTATTCACCAATCCTTTCTTCAATGTCTCCCCTTTGCCCAACTCCTGACCTTAACTGTCAATTGAGTCTGTGGTCACCTTCCTGATATCAGCCTTGTGAGAGGAGGACCTGCAGTGCATATTCACCGTGGCAGTGCAGCCTTTGGTTGTTGAGGACAAGTATGTTTGAAGATCAAGACCTCAGACATCTATACCAGACACCTCATGACACTAGAAAATACCATCAATGCTGTCTCTGCAAAATCCTCCAAATTTACTGGATGAATAATTGAACAAGTATCAGCGTCCCCAACATTATGACTTCAGAAAAGGGAAGCTGGGAGACCATGTGCCAGTTCTCATGGTGGGTCCGAGATGAAGAGAGTCAGCAGCTGCAAGTTCCTGGATGTTAAGATTTCGGACGACCTGTCCTGGGCCCAGCATATTGATGCAATCATGAAGAAGGTCTGCCAGCATCTGTACTTAGACGGTTAAGGAGATTCGGCATATCACCAAATACTCTAACAAACTTCCACAGATGCACTGTTGAAAGTATCCTGACTGGCTGCATCATGGCCTGTTATGACAAATCCAATGGACAGGAAGGCAAGAGACAGCAGAGAGTGGTAGACACACCTGGTCCATTATAAGCACAGCTCTCCCCATCAGTGACAGCATCTACTGGAGGTGCTGCCTCAAGAAGGCAGCATCCATCATCAAAGGGTCCCACCATCCGGGTCATGCCCTCTTCTCACTGCTACCGTCAAGAAGGAGGTACAGAAGCCAGTCTCTGATGCTTTAAATTCCTTCAATGAAAGATCAAACAGTGACTACGGGATAAATGTTTTTTTCTATATCATACCTACTTTAAGTCCCCCATGTTGTCAGATGTCTGGAACCATTTTGCCATGTGTGTACATTCCTTTGCTTTAAATCCTGTTAACTTCTTTATGTATGTTGTTCTACACTCCACTGTCAACACTGTATAACAGATTAAGATTCTGTCATTTGTGATTCATGTATTCATTTTACAATGCTGATGTTGGTAATTTGAGCTATCATTTCCATGCTGGACCAACATGGACATCAAGTTAAGCCCACTTCTCAGCTCTTGGACATTTGACCAGCACTATAGAGAGGGGAAATGAGGATTATTAGAGGCCCACAAGATAGTTGCATATATACCTTCAAGGAAAACCCACCTATAGAAGTTTGGAGACCAAGCTGATTATAAGTGGACCTGCCCAAGGATTTTCACAAGAGGAAACTGAGGGTTAAATCTACCCTCTGTGGCAGCACATCCACTGTCCATTTTACATTCAGTCCAATATATTTTTCCATTGTAATCCTGGAAAAGAACATCTGAGAGGAGAGAGGCTCCCAACGTACTGTTAATTTGTTTGACTCTATTATACAAACTGAATTTTCCACCTATGATTGTCCAAGGAGGCTGTAAGAAATGTGCAGCATGAACTTGAAACCATTGCCTGGAATAGAGATGCTATGTGACTTGCTTTGCAAGTGATCACTGCAGCAGAACTTTATACCATTGGGTCCTTCTAAGCAACAGTATAAGGTAACTGTCAAATCTCACAACCTACATTACACAGTTGAATCATGCAGCTGAGCAAGGCTAATAATGTAAGGGCACCCCTCTAGAGGTGGGCTTGCTGTGTTTGTAGTTTCTATTCAGCTCAGAGGACCTCCGAGAGACGTAGAGGAAGATGAAGCATGCCATCTTTCAGACAGGAACAGTCATTTCCTCACTGGAAAGGTCAGATAAGGGGTTTGGACCTATGCCCTGTAAAATAATAAAAAGAAGGTTTGTTTAGTTCTTTAATAGGAATAGTGGAGGACACTTGATAGTATCAGGAGATGAGGGGGAACCTGGGTCATTCTTCTCAAGATTTATGGATTACATGGAGCAAGAGGCTGCCCAACTGTCCTGGGAACTCAGTCACGACCTCCATTCACATTAAATGGTAATTGTTAATTGCTTTATTATTGTCACATGTACCCAACATACAGTGAAAAACTTCTGTTTGCATGCCATCTAGGCAGATCATTCCATACATAAGTATATAAGCATGCGGAATATACTGTTACAGTTACAGAGAAAGTTCGCCAAATGAAGTGCAAGGGCCATGATGAGGTAGATTGGGAGATCAAGAGTTCATCTTTATCATATAAGAGGTCTGCTCAAGAGTCTTAACAGTGAGATAGAAGCTGTCCTTGAGCCTGGTGGTACGTGTTCTCAAGCTTTTGTATCTTCTGCCCAATGGCAGGAGGGAGAAGAGAGAGGTGACCAGGATGTGAGATGTCCTTGATTGTGTTGGCTGCTTTCCTGAGGTAGTGGGAGCATAGGCAGAGTCACTGGAGGGGGGGGGGGTTGGTTTTTGTGGTAGACTTAGATATTAGGAGTGGTGTCGGAAGACCCTGGCAGCTGGGATTATGGCACATTCAGGATCAAAGTTCTAACTATATTACAGGGATTGCCACCTGGCATAAGTAAACTGTCAAACAACAAGCCAGCTACAACATATATGCTTCAGTAAGTCATTTACATGCATAGTATTTCATTGTTACAAACAAAGCATACAAACGATGCTAGAATAAAACTCATTAGCCAGAAAGTGGCAAAAGCCAAGCAAAATTGCAAATTTTATCCACACATTTTAAAGTTACCATTTCAGAATAACCTGAAGGATGACATTTAAAATAAAAGCAGAATTTGCCAGTAACACCCAGGAGGTCAGGCAGCATTGGTATGGTGGCATCCGTTAGTCTCGCGAGACCATGGATCTGCGAGACCATGGAGAGTTTTGCTTCAGTCGGTAGTGGTAGAGCAGCGTCTGTTGTGATTGTAGAGGCCTACATGGGAGTGACAGTCTCGGCTACAGTGACTGCACTTGGAGGCACTGTCCTCCTGTGTTGGTTTCGTGCTGTTTTTCCGGTGAGTGCACTTCCCTCGGAGGGTAGTGAATCTCTGGAATTTGCTGCCCCTGAGGGTGATGGAGGCCAGGCCATTAGATATTTTTAAGGTTGAGATAGATAAACAGAATGGCACAGAATAGGAGTTGAGGCCAGCCAAGGTCAGCCAGGATCATGTTGAATGGCAGGGCAGGCTTGAGGGGCCCGGTGACATCTTTCTGCTTTTATATACTTGTGGTCTTGTGTTCAACCAGTACTGAAGATATTGAAGAGTAAGTGAGGTAAACAAATCTTATATCTGACTCACACATTTGTGTAGTATCATAACTTGTTAAATTGAAAATTAGCTGATTTATTAGGTACCGTTATTTAATGTTCTTAATCATGCAACAAGAATAAACTCTTCCACTTCAAGGTACATTGTGAAGCAATTTGAATACAAAATATTCAGCACAACTTAATCCCATTCATTGCTACTACTAATGGCGTTAACTTACAAATTATAGGATGTTTATTATTTGGCTATTCAATAAGCTCCCTTAATGTGATTCACTGTGATAAACATTCCTTTTTTTCACTGAATGGTCCTTCAGAATTTTAAACTGCAAAGACCAATCCGAACTGGCAGACATATGCTTGTATCAAAAATTGTCAGCCATCAGCCCTTCTTTAAAAAGATCTGGATGTTGAATTTTGACAGAATTTCCATCAAATGTCAACTTGTTTATTGTTGCTAACTTAGATAAGTATTTCATTGACATTTCGTATTTCTCACTGACTTATATTAGCTCTTCATTGCTAACTGGCTTGATAGCTCAAATTTAAAAATCTTTATTTTACATTTAAATGTTTTGAAGGCCTTAACCCTCATTATTTCTGTAACGTCCCCCTCCTTTCAACCCCTTAAGTCTGACCTTTGATGTGTCTTTGCTTCCCTTCACACCACTACTGATAGCTGGTCCTTTGGCTCGCTAGTCCCACAGCTTGGAATTCCTTCTGCCAACTCTTTGGCCTCTTCAGCTCATTCTTCTTCTTTAAGATCATTCTTCAGAACCATCTTTTGACTAAGGTTTTAGTCACACTGCACACTCTGTCCTGTGCTGCTTCCTGAGATGAGTTCCTGCACTAAACCTGTTAAATAAATGTTAATTATTGGCTCTGTAACTATGAAGATGTCTGCAGGAGTTGAAAATGTATTCAATTAAAAGGAAAATATCAGTCTTTTAAACACAAGAGAACCAAGTTTCCATTTAAGAGAATAGGGTAATAGTCTCCCATTTTTAAAACAGATGTATGTTTAAAATGAATCCACCCCTAACAGCGGCAGACTGCATAATAAATTCTTTAAGGTTTTTTGCAGATAAGTGATGGTGAATGAGGCTGATAGCAGTAGAGTGTGCTGCATTCTTATGGAACAATTAGAAGTAAGGGATGAATAATTCAGCATCCTTTCACTGCAGGGGCTCTCCTATTGCATTTGTAACTCTGAATTGCCCTCCTTTTCATTCTCAAGCAGCTCTGCTTCTGAAAGCAACCTCAGGAGACGATCTCCCTGTTTAAAATGCAGGTAGCATTTCCACAGGATTTCTGGAAGACCCCATCTGGAGGCGTATTGACTTGCTTACGCAAGCAGAGCTCTGAGGTGGAGCACGACAAACGCACGCACTGCACGTCAGCAGGATTCTCCTGCATTACAACCCTTCCCTCTGATTTACGGAAAAGACTTGGAGGTGGGCAGGGACAATCGTGCCTCTGCACCGGTTCACAGAATTCTATTAAACTAAGTTGTCAGTCAACAGCAGATTAAGGAGAGTGGGTAAGGGATGAGTAGGTGGCTAGGCAATACGTGTACAGCACCTAGAATGTCAATTTACAGACACTTAGCTTGAACGAAGAACTGCAGACACTTTTGTCCTTCAAAACACATTGTGACCCTTTATAAAGCAATACATTCTTCAGAAAATATGTAATATTCATTTGCTGACCACAATGTGAGTTGGTTACAGCATTCAAGTTATAGCCAATTACATTGTAAATATTAACAAGACAAGCTGGTATTGTAGAAACTGAGCAATCAAATTGTTATTCTTGAAATGAAACAGAAGGTTTTTTTTGTGACAGACGTTTCCATTAATTCAGAAAATAGTATTTGATGCCTGTGTATTTTTGTTCTTAGGCTGACATTGCAGAGAGCAAATGGTTACCAAGGAAATATAAGCGTTTGTCTGAGCATTCATCCAGATGAATTTTAACAAGACTTTTTAGAAGTGGATGCCACATTTAAACCAATCAGCAGCAGGGCTTTCAGCCCTTATGTCTGCCTTCTTGAAGTCTCTACTGAATACAGAAATTCATTGCAGCACTCAGCAGACTTCTGGTAATTTCTGAGTCCTTCAAGTAGGATCCAAGCTTATTCTGTGCATATGCACTTTCCTTTTAGTGAAGAACTGTGTGTGTAAAAAGGCAAAACTATTGGTGAATCAGGCCAGATAAAACACAGATCAATAAGCTTATTTATCCAGGGATATATGTTTAATCTCATGATCTATTTTTTTAACCATATACATTTTTTTATATATCTCACACTAACTGGAAACAAATGAACTAACCTCCTTGACGGATGCCTTCCTGATTCGTAATCACATGACTATAGGTTTCATGAGATATTACTTTGTAAATGTATGACACTAATTTAAAAACCTTACAGATTATTAATAAAGTAGTAATTCTTAATGAATCTGTAAGAGATAGATTTCAGCATTAGAGGAAAGTATCACAGGTAGAATTAAACATGCAATTTTGTCCTCATGCTTCCTTACACAATGCAAGTATATCCAGAGCTTGATCACTACATGTAGCATGGTTGCTATATTAGTTTAAAAGAACAGATTGGCTAGGCTTCACCCCTCATTAAATAAGTATTTGAAATTTAGAATCATTTTAATGTTGTGTTCTTTAAACCGATCTCTTAGGAATTTAACTCCATCATGCGATTTCCAATGGAACGTAAGGCATATTGACACCACTTTCCTCCAGGAGAAAACTAAACTTATATATGTACTGCAGGCTGCTATAAGCCTGAGAGCTACAGATTTCAAATTGTGATTGACAAGATGCTTTTCGTATTATGTGGTAACAATTATGCTGTTTCACCAGGACAGATGTGCCCACTTATGTTGTAGAAAGCTCCATTTCCCAAAGGTATGTTTATAAAGTTCTAAAAGTGCATCTGGCAATGCATACTTTTCCATTTTAAAAAAATGGTGTACTTTCTTAAGTGACCAGGGAGATCCTGTTTGTACATCATTTGAGCTGTAGCAACATGGTCCAAAGTGTAAGCTGAATTACCTGGGATGATGAAGGAGGTGTCATATCATTTGATTTTATATTGGTGTCTGATTCCACTGTTTTCCCATCAAAGACCAAGTGAAACTGGTCCAGCAATGTGGCAATGTAACTCTAAAATTAGTAGGTGATCTTTTAAAAATACTTCCTGGATATTAATTTGTTCTTGTCAAAGTTGTTCATTTTAAGTCTGGGTTGGATATGCTTTTGATAAACATGACTTATACATGTCACATGTTACAACCTGATGGACTTTCAGTGGGTAATGCTGATGAGATATTTCCTTCATGGAAACGTGTTGAAATAAAGGATGGCCCACTTAAGATGGCAATGAGAAGGAATTTCTGCCAGTGATTTGTGTACCTTTGGTATTCCCTACCCCAGAGAGCTGTGGAGACTGAATCTGTGAAAATATTCAGGCTGAGACAAAAAGATTTTTGACTAAAGGAAGGTAAAGGAAAATGGGGAACAGGCAGGCCAAAATCAGATCAGCCATAATTTTATCGAATGGGGTTTTAGGCTCTAAGGGATGTATGACCTTCTCCTTGACCTATTTCCTATGTTCTTCTAGCCTTGTTGTAGACTAAAGGGATGTATATACTGAATAGCTCTTGTGTAAGCTCGAAAGCACAGCTCCAGGAAAGAAGGTCCTCATCTTAGATCCTGATGTAGGAATATTGCATCATGTACCTGATGTCCAACATCAAGCATGATTAAGTTACAGAGAAAGCTCTGCGTTCAGTGCTGTATGATATTTGTTCATTCTGTGGTCATCTTGCATCTGGTATGTAAGTAATAACATCCATCGTTCTGCTTATTGAGGATTACTGGTGCATGCTATCACCTTAGTAGAAGGCAAACTCCTCATCAATTGTTTATTGATCATTTAAGTGAATAATTTCATCTGCGATTAGTGAGATAAATAGGATATTTTAAGATTAAGGCATCTTGAAGTTGGCATACCTTGCGATGGAAGAAGAGAACAAACTAAGTCCCTTGAGGCAAGCATGCTAATACCACACAAGGGCAGTACTGATGACTTGTTATCTATCCTGATACATCTGATGAGTTAAGTCTGACAGATAGTTATGAATCTTCCTTTTTTTTCTAGTTAACATAAGCCAAAGCTTAACAGATCAGATGGTACTGACAATATGCATCGAGAGGGTTTCTAGTGTTTCGTGCAAAGAAGATGTACAAGTTGAGGTTCCTAGAGTATGCACTTGTAAACTAGCTTTTTACCCCTTTTGGAGAATGTAGGATATCTATGTGAATTTCTCAGTATTGTGGTTTCAACGCAATTTAGCAATGAACGACTGACCAAAAGTATGTTATGATTTAACTTGTATCATTTTATCATAAAGGCAGAATTGTTGTGAAGTATTGGAATGTTGTGTTGTCTGAACTCACTGAAAGGTGGCAGGGAGTCAAGGGCTAGGAACTGTCTGAAAATCTTATCATTACATTGGACTTTGTACATGGCAACAAATATATCCAATGGAACCTGATGCACCAATTCTTCCTGAGCCATGGGCATGTCAGGAATAGAAATACACATTGTAAATTGGTCATTGGTTGACCATCGAGTTCGATGATGTTATTTGTGCAGTCTTTGTCGATGAGCCTAGGAATGGCTGGCAAGACCAGCTCTGGAGATGTATACCCAGAGACAGTGGGGCATGGTAAGTGCAGATGCTATGGCCTTCTGCATAAATTGGTATTGTTATGAAATCCGCATTCTTCCAAATAACCTTAAGAACGATCTTAAACCAGACCAGGGAATATTTAGTAGTTCTGATTTTAGGGCTTTAAAAAATTGGAGAATCAAAGTAATGTGTACTAGTCTGAGTGCACATTACTCCCAAATGAATAGCTCAAAATAAATGAGGAGACATGGCGATGCTCATGTTAAGATCCCTTTTACATGCAGTTGGTAGCATATGCTTAGAAATTCAGCATTCAAATGCCAGGTGGATGTCTTTGGGTCCAAGTTTGCACTGGCACCAGGAAAGGGAGGAATCAAGGCCAGTGCGTGTTCACGTCAGGGTGCAGCAAGTCAGAATATTTCACTCCTTGTGTGTTTCACTTGTAGTAAAGCCTGTGAATTACTCATTCTGTCATACTTAGTAATTAGGTGTTAAAAAGGTTCTTTTATAATACAGACTATGAAAGGGCCATACACACAGACTAGGTCATAGTACAGAAACAAAAAAGCAATTGACTTATACTCCAGCATTGACGCAAAGTGAAAATGAATGTTCTTAAACAGAGTTGGTGGGGGGGGGTTCAGGGGGAAAGAACGCACAATATACAAATCCTAATGACAGTGGTGAGTAGCTTTCTGTCCATAACATAAAGGTGGTGAATATTTAAATGTACAAATGGGAAAATGCAATAATTTGAAAATGTTTTCAGATATTTTATGCAGATTATTTTTCAGTTGTCTACATACAATGAAAGGTCTAATAACTAATGATGCTGCTAATTTAAAACTGTTACCTCTTGACAGCAATTATACAACCATGAATAAAATATCTCATGCACAATTTGGCCCTGTGCAGTTGGTATTGAGATTTATACTATGGTTACATCAGCAATGCTAGTCACATATCTTTATCACAACCGCCAAGAAAGGGCCTGAGTTTTGTTATCTTTAACTCTGCCGAATGTGAAGCTGGGTAAGCACGCAGTATGAAATTTGTCAGTGTTCTGTAACTGTCACTGATTGCCACACAGAAGGAAGCAAAACTACAGGTTAATCATAAATTGGGTCATTTGCAATGAATGACGTGGCTTAAGAAACAAGTGCTTTAGGGGAGCATGTTGGGTGCTCCAAATCAACGTGGTGGGAGGTGCTGAAAGGTGGCTTGGTTCCAGTCGTTCTCCACGGGCTGAGTTCCAATTCAAATGACCCAGGTGTTTCTCACCAGAGATTAGGGGGGAAGAAGCATCTGAAACATTCATGTGTGCCTTACTGTGATCTCTCACTTTTGCCCTTTTGCATTCTCAGTCTGGAATTGAAGAGTTTTAAAAAAGGAATAATACAAAAATTATTTTTTTAGAAAAGAAGGATTTTCTTGAAGTATTATAAATCATTCAATTAGTTTTTGCTGTTTGCAAATCTTTGTTGAAAAAGCTTTGATTCTCTCATTAATTTTTGCCTCTCTTTAAAGTGTAATGCACAGCAGGTCAGCATTTGAAATACAAATAACAACAAGCCCTCATTGCTTCATCTGCCTGCATCACAGGTGACTACATTTCAAAAGAATTTCAAATAAAAACTTCAGATGCTGGAAATCTGACATGAAAGCGGAAAATGTGAGAAATACTCAGCAAGTCAGGCTGCATCTTTGGGAAGAGAAACAGAGTTAACGTTTCAGATCAAAGATCCTTCATTGGTTTTACAGCACTTTGAGACTTCCTGAAAGAGAGACCTGAAAGGCATTATAGACATGAGTGTCTTTATTTCTCCTACTTGTCATTTACAAGCCAGACAATGAAACCCAGAGGACAATGAAACTTGGAGCAAGTCAGAGATGAGGCCAAATGAGTTCTTATTGGGACTCCACATGTTTCCAGTAGAGGCCGCTGGAGACTGATCAGGAAATTCCAATGCTCTCTTTGGGCCGCCTACCTACCGAAATCAATAATCTTGGGTACACTTTGGAACTGAAGCTAGCACCTTCCACTGATGTTTAGTGATGGCCCTGCTCCTCAACATCAAAATTAGAAAACCAAGTGTTTAGCATTCAGATACATGGATTCATTTTCAACTTAGGAGTAATTTCGAACAGTTTCTCCCTGAATCATTCCTTAATCAGGAAACCTGACACCGAATCAAATATTGGCTATTTTCCACTATTCAGTTTGGAATCCTACCAACATTACACCAGTAGAAGAAGCTGCCAAATTGCTATGGACATTCCAGAAGCAAGTATTTGGAAATTGTCACACGCATTAACGAGCAGGTTAATTTTAACAATGTAAAGTCTACATAAGTAAAGAGCATGCCCCCTTTAAATCTGACCTTCAGCTGGCTGTTTTTCAGTTGACCAAGTGGTTCATACAATTGACTGAATTTGCAAATTCACTTCCAAAGTTAGTGAGTAAAGCCAGTTATCTCCCTTTCTGATATATGCAGGAAGAATGCAGTGTTCACAAACCAGCCATTAGCTTCAGCAACAGAGCATTTTCCCTGCAGGCAGTGATACAGGACAGCCTGTAGGGGGCTCTGAAGGCCCATGGAGGAACTGTTGTTATAGGGTGCGGCACTAAACATTGCAGATCAGTGAATATAAGCAGAAGCAACCTCGAAACACCCCACTGTGAAATAAACTTGGTTATTTTGTATTTTCTCAATAGAGAACTATGTCTGCAGATCTAAAGTTGCTGTGTGAATAAATCACTTTTTAATTTTAACAAAATGTGGTCAAATTGTGCCTTTTGCTTGTTTTTGTTATGTTAGGACAGGAATTTTTACTTCATTTTAATTTTTGCTCAAAAATCAATATTTTTTTTAAAAGAGGACAAACCTTGAAGCAGTGTATTAAGTGTTTGTTGTATTGTTAATTATCTTTGTGAGGTTAGTTGCAGGATGCCTTGTTATTATAGCAGAGGATCACAGGAATACAAATTCAGGCAAATTTCTTATCCTCCCCACCCACTGTCATGAAACCTTAATTTTTTTCCATCTCATAGGGCAGTTTCTTGGGATCAGCCCCTACATAACTTCAGTCAATCAATGGTTTTACTGACTGGAAAATGTCTTTGGATGTCCTGAAACTGTCATGGTTCTGAGTACTGGCCCTCAATTTGGCTCCTTTGATGCCTTGTTGTACAGCGTATGGATTCCATGCTGGACTGTTTGCATAACGACACACACCTGAGCCCCATTCAGGGGCCTAGCATAAGTACCTGGTTTCTCTAGCACTAGTTGCCAGAGTATTGGTCAATCTTTGGCTTCTGGCTGCTTAGAGCAGTCCTGCATTCTCTGTTCCTCTTTGGATATCCAGTTTGTGTTGGGATTCCTCCTCAGATCCCTGAGGCAAGATTCCTTCCAGTTG
>JAUZTB010000063.1:23087260-23098196 GCA_034780895.1 Rhynchobatus australiae
TATCAGATTTCTGAATGGTCCATGAACCCAGAAACACTACCTCGTTATTCCTCTTTAGCACAGTTTATTTATTTTTGTAATTTATGGTAATTATTCTGTCTTTATGTCTTGAACTGTACTGCTGCTGCAAAACAACAAATTTCAAGACATTTGTCACTGATAATAAACCTGATTCTGATTTTTAATTTTTTTGTATAAACTTTCACGTTTTGGTCCTTTATAGAATTTGGAGTTGAATAAGTCTTCTTTTGAAAAGTTATATTTATTGTGATGAAATTCCATTACGATGAAGAATATAGTAAGATGTGTGAGCGTGTGAAAATATTGATTACTCAGACAGCTAAAAATAGAATAAAGGCTGAACAATAAAAATTCTATTGATACTACTTAGCAAAATCAAAGCTGTGTTAAAAGAAAAATCACAATTACAGCTGGTGACTAACTTCTGTAGAAAGAGAAACAGTTGTCGTTTCAGGTTAAAGACCCTGAGTCTGTTCTGACAAAGGATCCTTGACTTGAAACGTAAACAGTTTCTTTTTCCACAGATGCTGCCCAACCTGCTGAATGTTTCCAGCATTTTCTGTGTATATTTCAGATTTCAAGCATTTGCAGTTTGCAACAATTGCTTTTTAACCAATTATCTAAAAGCTGAAACTATTCCCTAATCATTTGTACCCATGTCTCAAGGACTGTAGTGGTTCAGACACCTTCTCAAGGGCAATTGGGGATGGGTAAAGAAATGTTGGCTCAATCTACAAAGCCCATATCCCTCGAAAGAATCAAATGATATCAGGATCAGATACAGATAAGTTTGTCAATGTACATTTTAATTTCCAAATGAGAAAATCCTCTTACTCTCTTCAAATATTGCTCACTCCACACTGTGTGGCAATTGGCTGTTCAGTGTAAATGGTTACAGATGGGGAAAGATTGGCTACGATTTTGGAGTACTTTCCAGCATTTCTAAATTGAGGTGCTTTCCAATGATGTCGGCTGAACACCATACATATGTAGTAGTTTAATGAAGGCAGTGCTAAGCTTGTCTATGTTTCTGTAAGGGTAAATTGCTTTTGATACCTAATCCCTAAGGCCATGAGTGAAGTTTGACTAGTTTGACAAGATATCATATGTTGGTCAGCACCCATGGAAAACTTTTCTGAATGAACCCAATATTATTTGGGTAATTAATACTTTCCCAGTGGGAAGGAATTGGTTACTTCTAGCCTGACACAACAAGTCAATTGTTCATATATGTTCAGCAACCACTAAGTTTCTGAGACAACCTTTCAATTGCCTTACAAAACTGAGCCTTAGCTCACAAGCCTCCATTAATGCTTACCTTTTTTTAATTATCGCTTAGTGAGACTACCTGCAGCCTGACCTAAAGAGCAGGGATGTTCCGATTCATGGCAATCACCAGATCTGGCCTTGGATTTCTATGAAATTATTGTATTTTGGCTGAAGTTTCCTAATTGTTGAAAGTAGACACCACAGGAAATAATGGTGGGGGTGACAGTATTCTCAGATATCAACACCTTGTAGCTTACTGGGTGAATTTGAGGCCAAGGGAAGGGAGGTGTTCCACAGCTTTAAAGAACTGGATGTGAATGAATATAATGTGGTGTGTTGAGCTTAGTTATAAAGTAAAAGAAAGAATCTGCACATATGGAGCACTGCATCATCAGAATACAAGAAAATAGGAGCAGAGTAGCCCCCTGGCCCCTCAAACCTGCCTCATCATTCCATATGATCATGGCTGATCTAGGCTGGCCTCAATTCCTGTTCTGAGTCAGTTCCCAGAGCCCTCATCTATCCAGCGTTTTAAAACAAATATCTACCTCCATCTTAAGTACCATCTCAGAATCTTTTACAACAAGGGCTACAATTGGCTTGCTCTGTTCCTGTGTTCTTAGTTGCTCCGTTGAAAGCAATGGAGCAGATAATTTACAAACAAAAAATCATGATAAATAGCAAGTAAGATGAATTATTTACTGAATCTGTTTTTGCCAGTACTGATTGACGAACAAATAATGCTGAAATAACAGCAGTGTTCTCGGTCTTCACCATATAGAGCCAAGAAGTAATTTGGTTTCACCAGATGAAAGGTCATTGACTAAAACATTGACCCTAATCTTTCTACACAGATACTGCCTGACCTGCTGAGTATCTTTAGCAATTTTTGTTTTTATTTCAGATTGTACTGCATCTGCAATATTTTAGTTTTTGAATACTTTGCATTCACTTGGCTGGGCCTCAGTTTATCATCTCATCCAATAAAGGTAACCCAAGAGTGCTACAAACCTTCATCAGTCCAGGTTCATGTAGACATTTAACTACGTTGTTTTAATTTAGAAGAAAGAAATCTTAGCTACACAGAACTGTGTTTTCAGAGCTGTTGGGAGTGGAGGGAGGTGAAAGAGTGGTTGGCATAGCAAACTTAAAGATTAGGAGACACCACCCAGGAGAATGAACAGATCGGCAAAAGAAACTGTATCTTTTCATTTGAACCAAAAAAGATTTAAAGTTTATCAAGTATGCTCCAAGAGTAAGACAACTTCAAGTTAGACATGTGATCTTGAAACTCTTATGTAGCTTTACAACAATTGCATTTAGAATCATTTAATAGTTGCCATTTCCAGTATATTTCCTACAGAGGACAGGATAGCATTTTGAATCAAAAGGATGAACTCGAGAGCACTTTATACTCCAAACATCTTTTATAGTCAAAAGGCTCTTTAACTGTTGGGTTGCAAATTGAAGACTGGCCATGATCGAGCCTACTGACATGGTTTTGTAGGTAATAAAGTTTATATTGGCCACTTTGGTTAAGTACTTGCTATCCTAATCAATAAGAGGTTAATGCAGAAAGTCAAAAGACAAGTGCTTTTAGCTTTGCATCAATGTACAAGCATAAAAAAGACCAAATATCATAAAAGCATCCAAAGGCATCAATAGCTTTTTTTAAACTAATGAGCAGGAAAGTGGATCAATGACCTTTGTTCATTTGTCTGAACCAGTTTTGATGATTCAATATTTCAACAAGTTTTCTAAATTGAATCATTCCTGGACAATGGTGTACAGAGCACATTTGTTTACTTTCTCACTGATCTTGAATGTTATATATTGTGTGTAATGATTTCCAAGATACCAATAATGTTGCATTAAAAATGTTGTAAGACTGTTCTATACTTACTGCCAGCTAAAATGGCAATATCTGTATTTCCTTAAAAAGCATAAAGTGGAAATAAAATCAAATGTATCATAAAGTAAATACTGAGATGAGTTCTAAGATGCTAAAAGATCCAGGCCTCTTGAATTACAATCATTGTATACTTTCTTCACTTTATGTCAATAAAAGACGTGAACAGACATTACAATTACCATATATCTGACTTACCACGTACCTGAAAAAGACATGTTGTCACTGAGTATAAATAGATATTCCTCCTACCATACAGAAGAATTGTGAAAAAGCCTCAATGTTATGCTTTTTAAAGAAAACTTTTGGCTCTCTTGTTTTGAAACTGTCATTTTAATTCTTTTCAGTGTCTTGAATGAGGGAACATTTTTAATCCTTTAAGCCAGCTCTTCAATTTGCTGGAATCCTTGCACAAAAAAGTAACCAAATGTTTCTAGGATGTACAGTTCTGTACCAAAGGCAGATTTGTTCTTTGAAGTTGCATTCACCTACAATGGAAATCAAAATGAGTTTAGTTATTCTGAAATAAATTAAAGATGATTAATCTTTTTCCAAAACATAAAATCTATTGCACTGCAAATTGTGAATTTCACATCAAATTGCCAATGCAGTTAATATATTTCATCCAAACCTATGCTTTACTTTTTTATCTTTCAATTTTTTCTTTTTTCCATTGATGCTGGTAATTGATGCTGAGATATGAATCTGCATGTGTCAACCACCTCTAGAATCTCATCCAGACTCTCTGTCCTGGCAAGCCATCGAAGAGCAGAACGGTTGATTCTGTATCATGTCCTCACTTAACATCTTTATGCAAGTGCTTTCCATCAGAGGCTACTGACTAGTAATTGGAAGTGGGATCATTGATTATATTTTTGCTTCCCTAGTACTGATTTAATTGGAGCTATTTTGAAGTTCACAGCAGTGACTCCAGTATTGTCCAGCATATATTGATCAAAACTGATTTCCAGTAAAACAAACATAATTTGTAATGAAAATAGGATTAAAATTAATGTCATTACTTGTACCCCACATCATTTCTTTCATTAACAACAAAAAGTATTGCTTAGTTCTCCATTTTTAGACTAAATATTTCAAAACGTAGCATCTCTGGTTTGCAAAAAGTTTTCAAAAGTTAGAGATTCATCAAGAATTGCCATTTCCAGTGGTAATAATATGTTCCCCTATATAGTGTTACTGCCTTGGTACAAGGTGTAATTTTTCAATTTGGAAGTGGCAATCACATTAACCGCATTTAACAGCATTTGATGTCAGCCACCATCGGACACAGTCACACACTTAAAACAAGTTAATGAGTTGATTGAGCATCTGAATAGTGGTGACACCACCATGCCAGTGGCAACAACTGGCAAAATGATAGCTGTTACACAGTGCTTGCAGTGCCACAGAAGAGTATCTTGTAAATGAAAATTCTAAGACAACAGAAGAGCTTGTTTGAGACCAAAATGGTATTGCAAAGGCTCCACAAAATAAAAACTAACCACTGAAACATTACATTCAGTACAATCCTAGTTGGATACAGAAAACTTCATTTTTTTAAAAAAAGGCACATGAATCAGGTTTTGTCCTTTTGTACATTTGTGTGCAAAGATGGTTAGGTTAGGTTGGCATTTCACAGTAGTTATCCTTTGCAAGTTCTTCGCCTTAGAATTGTGTAAATGAACAATGGTTGACTATGCTGCAAAAGCATAGACTTGCTAAATGCAATACACCAAACAAGACAGCCGCCTATGTGACACCAACAACTCAAAAGCTAAGTCATCCTCATCCTAAGTAGGACAAGCAAAACATAAAACACAAATAAAGCAGAAAACACAAGCTGTATGGCAAAATAGAGTCATAGAATGATACAGTAGAGAAACAGACCCTTTGGCCCAATTTGTCCATGCTGACTAAGGTGCCCATCTAAGTTAGTCCCATTTGCCTGCATTTGGCCCCTGTCCTCTAAACCTTTCCTATCCATGTGCCTATTTTATGGAATTATATGTGAGATCTCAGTTCTATCATTGCAACAAGGGATTTAATGACCCCGACTTTTCCCAGGCATATCGGGGAGAAATGAAAGAAACTCTTAGCTATCAGTCCTGAAGCAGAGTGCAGCAGATGTTACAGCTGTGAAAGAAGTACAGGTAAGAGAGTGCACATCAGTACTCTTAGCTATCAGTCCTGAAGCAGGAACAGAGTGATCAGGATCCAGGAAAACCAGCTTCACATATTTTCAACTTCTCAGCCCAAAATGTATGAAGCAACTGAAAAAATATATTTTGAAATGGCAGCCATCGTCTCAACCAAAATCAGTTCTTTGTTTCATAGTGACACTATGGCATTGGTCTTTTATTATGATTAATCTCATGCTTGCAATAATGAGAAGAATGTAGTTTATTGCAAGAGCTAATGTAATCTGACAATGAATAGAAGTGAAAGATTTTAAGTGATGCTTATTGAAAATGATTTGCATTATTTCACCTATCAAGAGTTTTTGCTTCAGAAAGCACTGTGTTCTGTGACCTGAGTAGTTATCAGCATTGTAAAGGTGTGCATTTTCCTTTAGGCAGACTATTTGTAGGTAACTCCAGGCCTGCAGGCCTGCAAAGAACTGTCATGATTTGCACCTTGTGATAGTATTAAATCCCTCATTGCAGCAGATGAGTTTCCAGCATGTTTGTGTTGCCATAGTGTCTGGTTCATCTAATGGTCTGTTCATTGGTGTTCTGTGCCTGGAGCTGGAGGGATAGGCAATGATAAGGTCCTTGACTGTAAATGGTGGGAAACTGTGATTCTTCCACTTGAAATAGATGGTCATTACCAGGACCAGTGGTAGTAAGTCACTTCAAATTCCAACCCAACAAAATGGCAAGGTGTTTGGGCATGGACAATGTCTGTGCTTGAGGGGTCCTCCAGTGTGCCACAAGCCATGTCCTCACAGCTTACCCATGGAGGGTTTCTATTTGGTGTTCTTTACTGGCCTGATCTTGCTCCTTTCTGTCTGTTGCTCCTTTTCCTGCTGTGGCACAAGAAACAGGTGTTGTATCCCCTTGCAGATGACAGTGAACCAGGGAAATCTCTCTTGACATTGTTGAAGGGTACACCCTGAGTAGCCCAAGCAGCATAATCTCATTTTGTGGGCACTGGAGACACACTCCACTGAGATCCTATTGTGATTGTAATTGCGCACTCTCGCATGACAAGGCACCTTCACAGGAGTGAGGATCCAAGGACAGGGAGAATTGTTTTCAACTCTTCCATCCATCTGGCATGGATGCCAGAATAGGGTGAGCAGAGTGGATTGCCTCAAGATGAATGGGTCCTGCCTGCTTTCCGAGTATATGGCATTGATTTTGAGGATTTTCTGTTGGTGGTCACACACCATTTGAACACATGGGGTGAGGAGGGGATGGATGATAGTCTTTATGATTCAGGAAGAGCTGTACATTCACACGAGGTGTAATGAAAAACTTACTTGCAGCAGCTTCACAGGCACATAGCATCATGAAAGCAGCATTCACAAGAAAAACATAAATTAAACATAAATTATATACAAATTTTACAAGAAAACACAATTAGAACAAAAAAAACAAAGTCCATTTTAGTGCAAAGTGGTCATAGTATTGCTAAACTAGTGATTAGGGTTTTGCCAGTTGGTTCAAGAACCGAGTGGTTGAAGGGAAGTGGCTGTTCTTGAACCTGGTGGTGTGCGACTTCAGGCTTCTGTACCTCCTGCCTGATGGTAGCTGTAAGAAGATGGCATGGCCCAGATGGTGGAGATCTTTGATGATGGATGTTGCCTTCTTAAGGCAGCACCTCCTGTAGATATTGCCAATAGTGGGGAGGGATGTGCCCCTGATGTATTGGGCTGAGTCCAATTTTCTCTTGCAGCTTCTTATGTTTCCACGCATTCAAATTGCCATACCAGACCATGATGCAACCAGTCAGGATACTTTCGACAGTACATCTAAAGAAGTCTATTAGAGAGTTTGGTGACAAGCTGAACCTCCTTAACCTTCTAAGAAAGATGCGGGCGTGCCTTCCTTATGACTGCATCTATGTGCTGGGTCCAGGACAACTCATCTGATACGTTAACGCCCAGGGATTTAAAGCTGTTGACTTTCTCCACTGCTGATCCCCCAATGTAGACTGGCACATGCTCACCCTCCTTTCCCCTCCTGCTCTTTAGTTTTACTGACGTTGAGCAAGGGGTTGTTGTTGCAACATCACTCAACCAGGTGTCCTATCTCGCTCCTGTACACTGACTCATCGTCAACTGTGATTCCAGATGCCCTGCTGTCACCCAGATTCTGGCACTTCCCCCTTTCTGATATCAGGAAAACAGGTCCACAGTTTCCTATTTTCTTGCTCTCTCTTTTCCCAATGAGCAGGATTACATTTGCTATTTTGCAGAATCCTACATTAATTATATTACTGTACACACCTTGGATATTATGTGATTGCAGAAGGGTTACATGAACCAAGTGTGTAGGCATTCATCCTGTCACTCTGCTGGGAGAGTAATGTACTGGAGGGACTGGGGAGTTTTGTAGGACGAATGTGCTGTAACTGTCACCTATTTAGCCTTGTCGTCATTTCATGAATGCAGCTGGACAGTTACTGAGCATGTACGATCCGCGAGGTAATGATGCAGCTCTACAAAACTCTGGCTAGCCCACACTTGGAGTACTGTGTCCAGTTCTGGTTAGCTCATTATAGGAAGGATGTGGAAGCATTGGAAAGGGTGCAGAGGAGATTTACCAGGATGCTGCCTGGATTGAAGAGTATGCATTATGAGGAGAGACTAAGGGAGCTAGGGCTTAATCTTTGGAGAGGAGGAGGATGAGGGGAGACATGATAGAGTTATATAAAATATTAAGAGGACTAGATAGAGTAGACAGTCAGCACCTCTTTCCCAGGGCACCAATGGTCAATACAAGAGGGCATGGCTTTAAAGTAATGGGTGGGAAGTTCAAGGGAGATATTAGAGGAAGGTTTTTTACCCAGAGAGTGGAGTGATTGGGGCAAGGAATGCGCTGCCTGGGGCAGTGGTGGAGGCAGGTACATTGGTCAAATTCAAGAGATGACTAGATAAGCATATGGAGGAATTAAAATAGAGGGATTTGTGGGAGGAAGGGGTTAGATAGTCTTAGGTGAGGTTTAAAGATCAATACAACATTGTGGGCTGAAGGGTCTGTATTGTGCTGTACTGTTCTATGTTCTATGTAATCATCTTAATTGCCAGACACCAACATACAATGGTTTACAATAAAAGGTGACTGGTATTTTAATAAAACTCAAGCAAAATTTGTCTATCTTGAGGTCTTTACTATAGAATAATGCACAGCAGATAAAATATAGATAACGGATGGATAACAATCTTTCAAAAATAGTGCATATTGATTTCATGAGGATGAAGAACAATAAATATTAGCAGAAGCAGGTCACATGATCATAGAGTCTTCACTACCATTTAATAGGTCCATTTGCAAGTCAAGATGATGAATGACCTTGAGGGCAACTTGCACATGGTGGTGTTCCCATGCACCTGCTGACCTTGTTCATCTGGCATTAAAGGTCACAGGTTTTGGAGAATATGTCAGAATAGTTTGGCAAGTAACTGGTGTGCATTTTGCAAAGCATAGCAGCCATTGTGTGCCAGTAGTGAAGGGACTGAATGTTTTGGGTATTCGATGGAGTGCCAATTAAATGGGTGGCTTTGTCCTGCATGGTGTAAAGTTTCTCAAGAGTTGTTGGCACTGAATTTATCCTGGAAAGTGGAGAGCATTCTATTGCATTCCTGACTTGTACCTAGTAGATGGTGGAACTACCTTGACCGTCAGGAGGTGATTCACTTGCTGCAACCTCTGACCTCTCTTGTTTCAATGGTATTTATGTGGTTGTTCCAGTTGAGCTTCTTGTCAATGGTGACCCCCAGGATATAGATGATGGGGACTTGGTGATGGTAACATTGTTGAATGACAATGATAATTATTAGATATACCCTTGCTGGAGATAGTCATTGTCCAGGACCTTTGTCGTCCAACTGTTACTTGCTTGAACATTATATAGATATTGCTCTATGCAGGCATTGGCTATTTCACTTGCTGAGGAATTGTTGATGGGATTGAACATAGTGTGATCATCAGCAAGTATCTCGCTTCTGACCTTATGTTGGAAAGAAGGTCATTGATGAAGAAGCTGAAGATGGTTTGGCTTAGGATACTGCCCTGAGGACCACCAGTGATGGTCCAGGGCTGGGATGATTGACCTCTGACAACCACAACCATCTTCTGTGGTGTTAGCTAAGACACAAACCCATTGAACTGCTTTCCATCTGTACCTATTGACTTCAGTTTTACCATGATGCTTTGAAGCCACACATGATCAAATGCTTCCTTAATATTGAGAGGAGTCACTCTCACCTCTGCACTAGAATTCATCTCTTAAGTCTCTGTTTGGACCAAGGTTGGGATGAGGTCTGGAGCTAAGTAATGCTGGCAAAACCCGAAATGGGTATCAATAGGATGATGTGCATTTGGAAGCACACTTGATGATGGTTTCCATTAATTTGCTAATAATTGAGAATAGACTGATTGGGCAGGAATTAGCTGGTTTGTATTTATTCTGCTTCTTATGAATGGGACATACCTGGACAATTTTTCTCATTGAAGGATAGATGCCAGTATTGTAACTGTTCTGGAACAGTTTGACCAGAGGAGCAGATGGTTTTCTTGTGAAGAATCTTCAGAACAGCAACTGACATGTTGTCTGTTCCTGCTGCCTTTTTCGGCACCCATTGCTCTCAGCCATTTCTTGATATTATGTGGAGTGAATCAAATTGACTGGAGGCTGGCTTCTATAATAGTGAGGATCTCAGTGGAAGCTGAAGGGATTCATCAGATGAGGGATAACAGGAGGTGGTAACCAGGAGGAGGTTTCCTTGCCCATGGATAAGCTGGTACCATGACACTTCACTACTGAGGACTCCAGAGGTAATTCTCTCCCACCTCTATACCAATGTGCTGCCACCGCTGTCCTGCCAGTGTGACAATATATACCCAGGAAATGTGACGAAGGAGTTTGGAACATTGTCTGTAAGTTATGATTCTGTGAGTATGACCATATCAGGCTGAACTTTCCCATTTTACACACCATTCCCTACGTATACGTGAGGAGAAATTTGCAAGGTTGACTGGGCTGGAAGTGACTTTGCCATGTCTGAATCTGGTAGGTCAATGTTGGGTGGTCCTTCCAGTTTTATTCCTTCCTTGTTAAAATTTAATCAGTACTGGTACCACTAGGAGGCCACTTCAGGGAGCATTCAAAAGTCAACCACTTCGGGTGGGTCTGAAGTTACAGACCCACCCGTAGTAAGGATGGAAGATTTCTTTCTTTGAAGGACTTCAGTGAACTAAAGGAGTTTCTACAACAATCTGATAACTTTTCATGGTCATCATTACTAAGACTAGTTTATGTTTTAATTTCCCTGCAAATTCCAGGATAGTAACTGAATTTAAATTCCGCAGCTGCCATGGTGAGATTTGAACTCTAGTCGCTGGATCATAGCCCTGCTCTCCAAATTACAGATCTGGCAATTTAACCACCGTGCCACATATCCCTTAACTTACTTGGTATCTAAAAATAATTTTGCAGTAATTACCCAACAATTTTTGCTTCGGTTTTCAAATCAAAATCAAATTATTGAATTGGGTATGTAGTTGAAAAGGA
>JAUZTB010000063.1:23282888-23293020 GCA_034780895.1 Rhynchobatus australiae
CTATTTGTTGATGGAAATATTTTTTTCCAACTCCCCTTTAACCCTTCTACCAATTAATTTAACTTTAAGGCCCCCGCCTACTTAGAGAAATAGGTTATTTTTGTTGCCTCCTATGTTTTGTTTGAACCCTGAGGATATCATCATTATCTCATTTGTTCCAATATTAAACAACACGAACATCTCCAACCCTGAAAACATCCTCATAATTCTCCTCCGCTCTTTCTAGTGCCTCAGGCTTCCTCCAGTGTGGCAATCAGAATTTATAGAGGTGTAACTGTGGCCCAACTAATGGTTTATATGTTTTCATCACAATTTTGTTCTTGTATTTTATACTGTGGATGACAAAGGCAGGTATCCCTTATGTCTTTTTAACCAACTTATCTACATCTTCTGTTGCTTCCAGGATCCTTCTGTTCCTTCCTGTATTCCTTTGCTTTGTTTCCCCACACATGGAAGTAGGAGCAAGCCATTTGGCCCCTCAAGCTTGCTGCACCATTTAATAAGATCACAGCTGAGCTAAGTGTACTTTCAACTCTACAATCCTGTCTACCTTCCACCCCCTTGATTATGAAGGAACAATTTATCTTTGGTTTGAAGATACTCAAAACCTACTCTTCCATAGCCCTTTGAGCAAGAGAGTTCCAAAGACTCAAGACAGCTTGAAAGCAATATATTCACCTGATTCCAGCCTTAGGATGGCCCTTGTTTTTAAACAGCAATTCCTCATTCTAGATTATCCTACAAGAGTAAATATTGTGTACCTACAGCCTGTCAATACAGTTTAGGATCTTATGGTTCAATCAAGTTACCCCTCAATCTTCCAGACTCCAGTATAGACAAGCCAAGCCTGTCCAAACTTTCCTTCAAAGATCACCTACCAGGTTATTCCCCAAATACACTCCTTCATTTCTTACTTTCATGGATCGAAGTTGTAGGATATTTGTGGATGTAGATTTCATTTGCTGGCTTGCCTTGTCACAATTTTATGTATAAGGACATAACATATACATTTCATTATTTCCTCCCTTGAACCACTAAGTTCAACTAATTTCTATATATGGAGGGAATGCGTCAACAAATGGGAATATTAACCCTGGGATTCTGCAAGTGGATAGGATGTCCGAAGTGTCCACTCACTTCTGTCATGATTTCAGATGTGATACCAGTGCAAGGCAGCAACAAGAGCCTGACAACTCCAGGCTTCAACTCGGTCCTGGAGTTTGCTCAATGTTTTGTTAAGGTGAAATTTTCTGCAAATGGTGGCCAAAAATACAAGTTTGGGATTAAAGCTTCCCTAAATTAGAACCAATAATCATAAGAGAATCTTTCCCATTTAATGCAGGTAAATGGAATCTTTGACAAAATACCAGTACACAAATCATGCAGAGCATAAGCAGACTAAAATAGCCTTGCCTCTCAGACTCCCAGGTGTCGTTGCAAAGAATGGACTAACACAAATAACTGATGATCTCATGATCACTCGTACATATGTTTGTCATTGAGGTGGTCTATGCAACCTTTCACCCAGATGCATAGCTTATTTAGTAATTAATTGCTTTAACCTCGAGGCCATATTATGTATTCTCATCTTCCCAATACAGAAAATGAGATTTCTGCTCAGCATTATCAATTCAAAGTGCTCCTGACACTGGCAGTTATAACTCCCCTACAAATACATTTGATGTAGGGAATCTTTTATGTTAAAAAGGATTTATCTCCACTGTGCCGTTACTGCATCTATGCACACAGATCACAAGAGCCATTACTGGGAAGAACAAATGGTGTATAGATTAGTTTCATGGGGATAGACAAATAACTAAACACAAGAGACTTAATATTTTATCTTTATCTCTCCATTTATTTTTCTCCAAATGCATCTGCGGAATTCTAATCAGAGACATGTTAAGAGAGGCAGGTTGAGACAAATGTCATCGTTATGATAGGTTGGTAACAGACAATATTGATTTCCCCATAACAATTCACATGTCCATTGGAGTGCGTATACAAAAAGCTGTTAAACGGTTACTTGATATGTTATCATAGTCCAAGCACACGCAAGCACAATATGACGCACAGAAGAATAATAAAGATAACCAAGTTAGTATACATGCCAGGTTGCCAATTGACAAGTAGCCGCACTATAAATAGAAGATACTGTTATCTGCATCTTCAGCATGAGATGCAAACATCACTGCCAGCCAACTAAAATAAAATACCCTCAATGTTATGGTTTACTTCCTTAGTGAAAGCATGATCAAATATTATAAAAATGAATATCCCAACTTCATTTTTTTTCCTTATTCCTTTTCCAAGTAATTCTGTAAGATTGACAATAATGACTCATCCTCTTCTGACATTGGTTAGAGATATACCTGAAGCTGCAGGGTTCTAGGTTTGACGTCCAGTCTGTGCTCAGTAGGCAGGCAATAGCTCCCTCTCATTTACCTCAGCATCTCTGAATCAGGAGGGGAAAAATCAGCTTGGAGTCCTGCTGTTGGTCTAGCTTGGTAGTGATGAAAACATCAAGTAGAACAAGATTACAATCCTGTTTATAGGGGGAATAGCTTTGTAGCACTAATATCTTCATTATTTTGAACAGTTCTGTTCAATTAAGAGACACAAACAAGGCAGACAGAATAAAAAGGTTAAATTTCATTGCTTCAGATTGTTGCTGATATCTTGCACTAGTCAAAATCTTCTGACATAATTTCTACTTTACATTACAAAACACTTAACTTTGTTTGCTGAATGATTTTTTATGAAGCATAATGCCATCATGGTATCAAATGTTCCAGTTGCCACATTTTCCATTTAATTCCTGCCAGTTTTTCTTAGTCATCAGAGGCAAAGATTGAGCAATGTTAGGTAGCAAGAAGAATCTGGAAGGGAATATAAATAGGGAAGGAAAGGGCTTGCACAATGACATCCTGGGACACCCTAAAGCATATTGCTTAAAAATGAACTGGTTTGCAAGTGCAGCATCTGCTGTGATATGGGAAAATGCACAACCAGTTTAAGCTTAGCAAAATCTCAGAAACAACATCCCAGAAACCAGATAATCTGTTTTAATGATATCAGTTAGACCATAAGACATAGGAGCAGAATCAGGCCTTTCAGCCTATCGCGTCTGCTCCACCATTCGATCATAGCTGATTTATTTTTCCCTCACCACCCCATTCTCCCTCCTTCTCCCCATAACCCTTGATGCCCTTACTAATCAAAAACCTATCAACTTCCACTTTAAATACACCCAATGACTTGGCCTCCACAGCTGTCTGTGGCAACAAATTCCACAAGCTAAGCATAAAAATAGCATTAAAAACAAAAGAGAGGGCATACAACATTGCAAAAATTAGTGGGAAGATGGAGGATTGGGAAGCTTTTAAAAACCAACAGAAGGCAACTAAAATGTATAAGATGAAATACAAAGGTAAGCTAGCCAATAGTAAGAGGATACCAAAAGTTTTTTCAGATATATATGAGAGAGAGAGAATGAGAGAGAATGAGAGAGAATGAGACCGCTGGAAAATGGCACTGGAGAGGTATTAATGGGGAACAAAAAATGGTAGATGAACTGAATAAGTATTCTGCATCAGTCTTCACAGTGGAAGACACCAGCAACCTGCCAGAAATTCGAGATAGTCGGGAGGCAGAAGTGAGGGTAGTCTCTATTACTAAGGAGAAGATGCTTGGGAAGTTGAAAGGTTTGACATTAGGTAAGTCATCTGGACCAGATGGATTGCATCCCAGGGTTCTGAAAGAGGTAGCTGAAGAGATTACAGAGGCATTGGTGGTGATCCCTCAAGAATAACTAGATTCAAGAAAGGTTCCGGAGGAGTGGATAATCGCAAATGTCACTCCACTCTTTGATAAGGGATGGAGGCAAAAGACAGGAAATTATATGTTGGTTAGCCTGACTTCAGTGATTGGTAAAATGTTAGAGTCCATTATTGGGGATGAGATTTCGGGGTACTTGGAAGAACATGATAAAATAGGCCAAAGTCAGTATGATTTCCTTAAGGGGAAATCTTGCCTGACAAATCTGTTGGAATACTTTGAGGAACTAACAGGCAGGATAAACAAAGCAAAGTCAGTGGATATCGTTTACTTGGATCTTCAGAAGGCCTTGGACAAGGTGCCGCATGTGAGACTACCAAACAAGATAGGAGCCTATGGTATTACAGGAAAGGTACTAGCATGGATAGAAGATTGGCTGACTGGCAGAAGGCAAAGAGTGGGAACAAAAGGGGCCTTTTCTGGTTGGCTGTCGGTGACTAGTGGTGTCCGCAAGGGTAGTGATGGGTCCACTACTTTTCAATTTATATGTTAATGATCTGGATGATGGAGTTGATGGTTTTGTGGCCAAGTTTGTGGATGGTACAAACATAGGTAGAGGGGCAGGTAGCATTGAGGAAGAAGGAAGTATGCAGAAGGACTTGGACAGGATAGGAGAATGGGATGGAATACAGTGAAGGGAAGTGTATGTTATGCACTTTGGTAGAAGGAATAAAGGCATAGAATATTTTCTAAATGGGGAGCGAATTCAGAAATTATGAAAAGGGACCTGGGTGTCCTAGTGTAGGATTCCCTAAAGGTTAACTTCCAGGTTAAGTCGGTAGTAAGGACGCAAATGCAATATTAGCATTCATTTTGAGAGAACTAGAATATAAAAGCAAGGGTGTAATGCTGAGGCTTTATAAGGCGTTGGTCAGATCGCATTTGTATTGTGAGCAGTTTTGGGCCCCATATCTAATGTGCTGGTGTTGGAGGTGGTCCAGAGGAGGTTGAGAAGAATGATCCCGGGAATGAAAGGGTGAACACATGAGGAGTGTTTGGCACTGGGCCTGTACTCAGAAGGATGAGTGGGGGAGTCTCATTGAAACATACCGAATATTGAAAGGACTGCATAGGGTGGATGTGGAGAGGATGTTTCCAGTAGTGGGGGAGTCTAGGACCAGAGGGCACAGCCTCAGAATAGAAGGACGTCCCTTTAGAACAGAGATGAGGAGGAATTTCTATAGTCAGAGGGTGGTGAATCTGTGGGATTCATTGCCACAGAAGGCTGTGGAGGCCAAGTCATTGGGCATATTTAAAGTGGAGGTTGATAGTTTCTTGATTAGTAAGGGTGTCAAAGGTTACGGGGTGAAGGCAGGAGAATGGGGTTAAGAGGGAAAAATAAATCAGCCATGATTGAATGGTGGAGCAGACTCAATGGGCTGAATGGCCTAACTCTGCTCCTATGTCTTATGGTCTTAGAAGGTTGTTGGGCTGAAGGAAGTTAAAAAGGTAGGGCAGGGTGAAGCCAGTGAGAGATTTGAAATCCAGGACAGTGAGAGCTTTACTGGGGATATGGGATAAACTGTGATGGGAAGTGACCAGTGTTGGTGAATCACAGAGCATGAAAAACCAGTAATGGCAAATAGAGCCCTTGGGGAAAGTTTACAGCCATCAGTGCTGTACTGCAGTATTTAACAGCGACCTATTGGGACTTCTAGTGTGGTTATGATGAAGTCACTTTTCAACTCTCGCCGTAACCCAGGTCACTGACACACCTGGAACGGCTCAGGGCCTCAATTCATCACCGATGTTCTCCTCTCTTTACATTTTTCTTTCTTTTCTCCTTGATCTCTTTCACAATCCTTCTTTTCTCTCCTTTTTGTTTTCCAGTTTCTTTCTCCCTCTCCTCTTTCTGTTTTCTCTTATTTTCCTTTTCAGTATCTTTCTTAGTCGTTGCTTAGAACTGTGCCTTCTGTCCTCACTTTGTTATTTTGGTTTTGTCCTAATGTTTTCACCAGGACATCGAGCCACCTACATATCTCATGTTTGCACACTCTCTGACTCTCTGGCGTGCTCTCTCTCTTTCTCCATGTTTCTGCCTCATTCTTAGCATTTCTCTCTTTCTCTGCCCATCACTGTGGGTGTACGTGCGTGTGTCACTGTGTGTGTGTGTTGTGAAAGTCTCTCGCTCATCTGTGAGTGTGATGCCACTCACTCAGTGCGCACACGTGCGTGTGTCTCTCCCTCTTGATTTGCATGCGGAAGTGTGTCTCAGTCTGTGTGTGTTTGTATCACCCTATGTCTCGCTCAGTATGTTGTTCTCTCTCTGTGCAATTATGTATTGGTGTCTGTTTGTATCACTCTGTGTATCTCCCACTCTATATATGTGTGTGTGTGTCTCTCTCAAGCCATATGTTTATCTCACTTTGTTTGTGCCCCTTATCCTTTACGTGTACCTCAGTCTGTTTCTCTTCCCCTCCCTCTCTCTCTGTGTCTGCCTCAGATTCCACCCATCCCTTTCTCCCTTCCCCAACGCTCTCTACATTTTGCTGCCACCCATCCCCCATCCCGCTACTGTTTACATTCATCATTACTGGGGTGGGGGAGACACTTCCAACAACGGCTGTAATACTTTCTCCTGACTGTTCTATGGCTCAGTGACTACAGTAGCAAAGATTGATAGATAGCGAAAGGATCTCGACAATTTCAGTCACTCCGAAGGCAGCGCAGCTGAATTTTAATGCCCGTGAATAGATGGTGACTTTGATTAGTGCATGGGACGCAGTCCACTAAGAACGGAAACGTGAAAAAGATTTGTTTTGATTCTCAGCACTGTACGTGAAGCTGTTATTGAAGAGCAAGTCAAATACTGTGCTCTTTCTCAAAGTTTTTTGATTACCCTCCAAATGTTTCTCTTAACCTTCATAAGGTTGTACTCCAATTTTGTGTGAGTTGCTGCCTCGAGAGATGATCGATGGAAGTGGTGAAGATTCTGGGAATGAAAATTAATGTCAAACCCTCTTTTGCAAAGTAGAGTGTATTGACTATCTTGGAAGTGGAATTGGTTTATTATTGTCACGTGTACTGAAATGCAGATGGAGATCTCCATCTGCCCATCTCTCTCACACCCCTCCCACTGGTTTCCCTCCCCACCTCCCGCCCTCTATCCCATATTTACTCATCTCCTATCAGAGTCCACCATCTTCAGCCCTTTGTCACTTCCACCTATCACCTCCCAGCTTCTGAAATTCCCACTCTCCCTCCTCTTCCAGTTGCTGTTCACCCTCCTCACCTGGATAAGACCATAAGACATAGGAGCAGAACTAGGCCATTTGGACCAATGCCTATCACCTGCCAGCTCTTGCTCCACCCTTTTACACCAGCTATCTCCCCACTATCTTTCAGTCCGGGTGAAGGGTCTGGACCCGAAATGTCGACTGTCCATTTTCCTCCATAGATGCTGCCTGACCCGCTGAGTTCCCCCAGTGTGTGTTGCTGGGATACAAACTCGTCTTTGATTCCTCGTGCTAAACAAACACCATAGTATCAGCTTCCCATTGTATTCCCAAAATTCAGTTCCATTATATTGTGGTCCCATTGGTAAAGGGATACATTACTGGATAATGCCATAGCAACTGTGCAACACTGGAAGATGGGTCCCTCGCATGAACATGTTCCAAAGCAAATTTATTTGAATGAAAGATACACAAGATAAATTTTGGGTGAGTTAACCCAGTTGCTAACTTCTCCTGAGTTGATATCAAGCCTGTCAAGAGAGAGCAGAACCCAAGCATTGAGTCAGGGTTATTTTGTGGGGTTGAAAACTCCCCCTCACAGGATGGGTATGTGATTCAGAGCCTAAAATAGACATAACAACTGGAAGGTTGGCTGTTCAAACTTCCACTCAGCTCCCTCTGCTTTCATTTGAAAGCTACACAAATAGTTATTGTGAAAATATTATCCCTAAGTTATTAATTTTATCATCATGATTACTTAGCATAATATTTGCCTTTTCCATTTTGTCACTAATCAATTAATCATACATTGATTCCAACTCCTACCTCTCTCTCCATGCTTTCTATCGATATTCTTGAGTTGTTCCTCAGTTATGCTGTTCCACTTTTCCACTTCTCCTGTTTCTTCCCCAATCCTTAAATCTAATTGGTGAAACAAAGAGAGAAGGTATTGAATTTGTATACTGACGTTCACATTCCTCTAAGCACTTTACATACATTGTTGTTATGTCGGAAACCTAGCTGCCAATTTTGGCACAGTGGGCTCAATCAGACAGAGATGTGACAGTCAGACAATTTGTTTTATGTAGTGTTGGGTGATGAAAAATGTATTGGGCAGAATATAGAGGATAAGTCCTCTGATCTTTTCTTTTGAAACCATGCCATTGGGAACTTCGATGTCCACTGAGACTGTATCTCAAATCTGTCATCTTTTCCAAACGTTAGCACCTCCAACATTACCAACTTCCTAAGCACAGCAGAGGACCATTACTGTGGATTTTTGTGGTCAAGTAATGATAAGGAACATGGGCCGGTGAAGGGGATGGGGACAGGGGGATAGAGTCCTCCTAATAATCACTGATCATAATATGGACGTGCATGTGTGAAATATGCATCTGTTTAAAATGTCCCCCTCAAAAGCAGTTAGAATTGTATTTCGGTGCAATGCCTTGTTTAAGAGGGATACTGTAATCAATTTTCACTGCCAACAAATCACAGTTGAATGAAGTCCAAGGCAAAATGTCTAGTGAATAGAACATGCTGTAATCTCTAGGCAACCTGTGAAAACTCCAGGCAACAAAGTTTGTTGGAGAAGTCATCTCTGCTAATTTTATCCCCAAAACTTGCTTCCAAAGAAAATCTTGCAGTTAGCTTATAGCTCAGGATACTATCAAGTGTTTTGATTGGCTTGGAATTTCCTTTGTGGATGACGAATCATCTGCTCTTGTCTGTTCCCTGCCCCCACCAGGTCTGTCTGAACTTACTTGGAGTGAACCCCTGGCCCGAATCTCCTGAATGAAGGGAGTTGTGAACTGATCAGAGCAGAGCAGTGCCTTCTCACTATAAATAGCCCACTTACAGAAATTATTTCGCAACTTTGTAAACCATGCCCACATGCTTTCACAAGTATTAAAACTATTAAAAATGAATCACTTTATTACATAAAAATACATTTTGAAAAAAATGTTTAAATGCTTAGGGCATTAGAAAACTGAAAAAAAATCACAATAACGTAGTCTTGGCATTTTTCCCACTAACTGCTGGAATATTTTGGGATATTGGGGAGCTCTCGGGAAGTTTGAGATTTTGTGGATTTGCTCACCTGGACTCGTGAGCTTTTTGAGAGACATGAGGAAATTCCATGTTTATTTTCTAAGGGAAACCAGGGCTTTTTATGTTTAGATTAGCAGGCAATTGATTCCTTCTCAAATAAGACAGAGATAAATGTCGGTTAGTTTGGATGGTGTCAGCTGAGGGCTAAATGCTGATCTAGGTTTCAGGAAAACTCTGCTATTCTTCAGATAATACCATAAGATTTTTCATATCCAAATGTTTCCGTCAAAAATTAGCTCCCATATCTGTCCCCTAGTGCTGTACTGGGGTGGCAGAGTAGATTATGCCTGACTTGAATTCATCAACATGTAGCTCAAAGCCAAAAGTGAAACACCATGCTAAAGAGGCACTCATAAAAACACAGCTTGACAATGATTGTCCTCTTACAGCACCAGATTGTTTACAAGCTGATGTTAGCCGTGCTGTACCAGTACGAGATTATCAATTAATGTTGAATTGGGATCAGCAATTGGGATAGCCAGAGCCCATATCATGCATAACACTTGCTGTCAGTGAGCAATTAAGTTATTAACCTTTGACCTTGGCTGGAGTTGAAACATGGTCACAAAGTGAAAATTGAGTTTCCAACACACAATACTTCCTTGTCTGCTAATATCAAATTAATAGAGGCATAGGGGATCTATACTTGGGGGTGGGGGGTCAAGCCTTATTCTGATTAGAGTTAACTGAGAGGGGCCAACAATCAATTTTATTTTGATAGAGAAATACAGTTAAACAAAATGTTTACTTTTGCAAGGGGTCATAAAGTCATTCCACTTCTACTTTACTGCTTTTATTAATATTAGAACACTTGTTTCCATATATTAATGCTAATTTACTGTATAACTACGATTTCTTCATGTTCACAGCACTAAAAGCATACGAAAGCGTGAAAACAAGCAAAGGACATTTAATTTGTTTAATCAATAATCACTATTCATCATTATTCAAATGGGCCTTCTCTGCCTCCCTTTCATCTTTAAGTCATTTAATGCATCAGAAGAAAT
>JAUZTB010000063.1:23643366-23654705 GCA_034780895.1 Rhynchobatus australiae
TAGGCATTGTTGTAATTGGTAGTCAATATTTCAGTGTAACACCCCCACTACATCAAAGTGTTAATGAGTTTAAAAATACACCTTTACAGTGTTGCAAAGCAGCACAAGTTTTCATCAGCACTCAATCACCAAAGTTGAAATATTTGATCCTGTATTTAGTGCGGCAGTTAAATTACTGGACTTGTAAATTCAAATGTCTGGACTTAACAAACCAAGGCTTGAGTTTAAAGCAGCTGTGGAACATAAACAGTTAATAACCTAGCATGTGAAAAAAAAACGTCATCAGTTACTGATGATTGCTAAAATAATCAGATTGTCCTTAAAGCCCAAAGGTTCTCTAAAGTGAGAAAATCTCTCATTCTTACACAGTCTGGCCTATTTGCGACTCCAGAACTGCTGTAATGTGGTTCACTCTGAAATGGCCCAGAAAACCACCAAGTAGTACCAAAACCACTAGAAGATTAGAACAGACAAGTTAGGCAATGAATTACAAAATAATTCTCCCAGTTTTGCCAATCTTGAATGTTCCTTCTCAGGAGTGCTAGGGGAACAGATAACAAATTGTGAGTACCACCTCACAGCATAGTCAAGCTCCCGCTTTCAGAATAGCTTAACACAATGTGCCAGACTCGTCCATCACACTGCCCAAATACACTGTGTCTCACTAGCAGGACAAAACCTACAAAGGGCACAACATAATAGTTTACAGGCAGGAAGGTGGCCAATGGCATCAGATCAAACATGGTTAAGGGATCCTCCTCCTCATCACCACCTACCATCGTCCTTTAACTAATGCATTGTGCTCTTCAACGCTGAGCAACACCTGGAAGAAGCACTGGAAGTAGAAAGTTCACAGATGTACTCTTGGTAGGGAACTCAATATCCATCACCAACACTGGCTCAGTGATACTACCTGCTGACCAAGTCCTGAAGGATGTAGCTGCTAGATCAGGTCTAGCAATCTGACTGGTAGTGAATGAATCAACACAGGCGATAAACCTACCAGACCTTGTGTTCACCAATTTACCCAAGATAGATGCATGTGTCCATGATGGTATTGGTAGAAGTGAACACTGCACAGTCCTTGTGGAGGCAAAGTCCATTGTCACACTGTGGATACTCTCCGGTGTGGTATGGTACTGCAATCACACTACTTAGATTCAGAACAGATGTACCAGCTGAAAAATGGACATCAATGTTGTGTCTTGGAACATCAGGAATGTACAACACAATCTGTAAATCCATGGCCCCACTCAATCCTGGTTCAGTTGGAAGTGTAGAATATCATGACAGAAGCAGCTGGGGGGTGCACAGAGAAACAAAGCTGCCAGACAGATATATGTGCATGTTAAACAGCAAAAGTGGCATGTGGTTGACAGCACTAAGCAATCTTACATCTTGTAGACTGGATCACATCTGCACTCCTGAAAAATTCAGTCCTGAAAAGTGGTGGAAAATTATATGGTTAATAGAAGAAAGAAACTCCTAGAACATCCCCGTCTTCAACGAAGGCAAATCCTGCCTGTGAGTTCTGGGGATCAGCCTGAAGCATTTGCAACCATGCTCAGAAGAGTCAAGTGTTTGATCCAGTTCCACTTCTTCCTGAGAGCTCCACCATCAAGGAAACTAATGCTCAGTCAATTCAATTGACTCCATGTGATTACTGAGAACACTGGGTACAACAAAGGCACTGGGACCAGACAACATCGCAGCTTTAGTACTGAAGACTGTACTCTAGAATCATGCCTCTAGCCAAGCTGTTCTAGGACACTAACAACTCCCAACACCAAAGTCCAACCAATTTCCTGCAAAGAGATGGAAGGTGTCATTGACGGTGTTATCAAGCAGTGCTTGTTCACCAATAAACTACTCAATGATGCCCATTCATGAAGATCTCTTGGCTCCAGACCTCATCATAGCTTTGGTCCAAACATGGATGAAAGAGCTGAATTCTAGAGGCAGGGTGAGAGTAACATAAAGGCAGAATTGACCAAGTGTGGCATCAAGGAGCCATGGTAAAACTGAAGTCGATCAAAGGGAAGTAGTCTAATAGCTAGAGTCATATCTCGTACAAAAAAAATGGTTGTACTTTTTAGAAGTTGATCGTGCCAATCCTAGGACATTGTTTCATGAGTTCCTCAAGGCTGAATCCTTGACCTGAACATAGTCAGCTGCTTCATCATAAATCCAAATATTGAGAAATTTACTGATGATTGCTCAATGTTCAAATCCATTTGCACTTCCTCAGCAACTGAACTGGTCCTCTCTTGCATGCAACAAGACCAAAACAACACTCAGGAATAGGTAGGTTCAGGTAGCTTCACGAACAGTTAGCAAACTACGGATGGGAGGATGTACCTTCACATGAGGGCTGGAAGCCAATTCATGCACAGACCTGAGTTTATAATGTCAGATTGAAATACAATTGATATAGTAACAAAATAAGTATGTCCTTCCAATATCACGGTATTTAAACTGGTTGTGAAATATACATTATATATTTATATATAAATTTATCACTCCCACCAAATGAGATCTTCCAGTCCATGTTTGCTTGCAGTAGTTGCAAAATCCTGTCCTTGTGGAATACAATCCATATTCTGTATTAGCATGACAATGGGGAATTAGATCTCCAGCAGAGCAGTTAAAACTGAGTCCATTATGTGCACATTTTCCATTGATACCATTGGTTTTTGGGTGGTGGATGAGACATCCAACAGTCATATTGGAAGTAAACAGGGTTCCAAAATTACCTTAACTCACTACTGGGTGGAGCACCTGCTTGGTTAACTTTGGCAGGGTAAAGCTGCCTAGTGTTGATTGAGGAGCACTCCTGTTGGTAAATGGAAGCTTGTCTTTAAGGGGTTAGGAGCAGCAGGAATGTTCTTCCAAGCCACATGTTAAGTGCCAGATCTCTGCTGCTTTAGGCCTTTGGGACATGTGGGAGGAAGGGGTGAGATAGTCTTAGGCGAGGTTTAAAGATCGGCACAACATTGTGGGCTGAAGGGCCTGTATTGTGCCATACTGTTCTATGTTCCATGTTCTACACCATCTCTTCATTACACCACAATCCAACTAGAGGTCTTTCAAAATATCAACCCCAGCCACCCCCCTGACTTAGCTTTCTTTTCTCTGGCTTCTCTCTTGCTGCTAGCAGACAACTACAGGGCTCCCTGATCTGCACGGCCCACACGCTGGACAGCTGCCACTGTTTGCCAACATTAATAAGTAAACATCTACTAGCCCAGATGTATACTTCTGGGAGGGAATGATGTCTGCTCCTGCCAGCTTCCTGGTGTGAGATAAAATCATCCATTAAGTATGATCTGTTGACACTATTACAAGATGTGAAGTTTGATTCTCATCAGGGGGGAAACAATTCTAGACCTCACCTGTAAGCTGATTTGCTAGAAAGCTTTGTGGTGAAAATATATTAAATATTAAAAGGAGAATATCTCCAGAATAAATCATTTATGCTAGGCAATGAAGTCAATGAGTAACCTATCTAAAAATGTTTTCCATACATTCTAATCTATAGCTCTAATTTTTCTCGTTACTTTATCTCTTGAAGTAGGGAACTCACATTGGGGTGGGGATGGGAAGGGGAAAGGTCCATTGGGTGTCTACAGCCTGCCAGTATCTTGCAAATGTAACTACTTTTGATGTTTGAGCCGGAAAGCAAACGTCTCCAAATACTGAATACTTCCCAGAAAATAAGCTGCTGCAAGAACTCAGCAGGTCAAACAGCATCTGTGGAGGCAAAAGGAGTGCGTTGACATTTTAGGTTGAGGTACCGCATCAACACTGGAAATCCTTCTGACTGGAAAATGGTAGAAGTTACTCTGTTATTGTGCAAAGGTGAGGAAAAGAAACTGAACCCAGTTAGTCTCATGCGCATGTTCAGGTAATTACTGGAACTTATAGGTAAATGTAAGGTGGTGAATACAGTGAAGCTTTTCAACTGATCACAGGAAAATGGCATGGATTGTGAAGGATGGTTCAGATGTAATGATGACTGTATTTGAAAGCTTGTCTTATGTAATGGATGTGGGAATGTCTATGGATGCTATTTATATGGACTTTCAGAAGGCATTTGATGAAATCTCTCATAAGAATCAAAGCTATAGCTGTAGATCACAGATGAAGACAGATTATTGTTCCGGTAGCAAGCCAGCTAAGGATCAGGTAATAGAATTTATGATTATAGTCAGGTTCCCTATCAGCCACCATGTGACAAGTGGTGTCTGCTGGAATCTGTAAAGGAACCTTCAACTCTTCAGCACACTTATTAATTGCTTAGATATTGGGATAAACATCCATTTATCCAAATTTGCCAATGACCCAAAGGTATGGGTAGAGTATAAACCCCAAACTGTAACCACCCTGCAAGAAAGGATTTCAATCAATTGTGTAAAACGAGTCATGTAGTAATTAGGGAAGACTTCTACCTTCATGTAGAATGGATTAATTAAATTGGAAAGAACAGCTATGAAAACAAATTCACAGAATGCACTCAAGATAATTTTCTAAAGCAATACATTATCGAGCCAACTTGGGAAGAGGCTTTCTTGGATCTGGAAATGGGTAATAAGACAGATTGAAGATGAAAGAGAAAACACAAGGAAGCAAAAATTAGCAGTAGACCCAAAGATGGATTTTTTCAGAATCCAGCAAAGGAGAACAAAATGATAACGAAGGGAGAGAAAGTAAACTATGAGAGCAAACCAGTGAGAAAAATTAAAAATTAAAATTTAAAAAGCAGACAGAAAGACTTTCTTTAGGCATATAAAGAAGAAGAGAAAAATCCAAGTGACCATTGACCTCCAGAGAATGAAGCTGGGGAAATAGTTTTGAGGAACAAGGAAATGGCAAAGAAGTTAAACAAATATTTTGCATCAGTCTTTATAGTAGATGATTTGACCAACATCTCATTAATATAGGGAAGAACTAAATACCATCACCATCACTAGAGAGCTGGTAATAGGTAAGCTAATGGGATAAAGACTGATGAGTCCCTTGACCGAGAAAGTTTGCGTCCAAGAATTCTAAAGGAAATGGCTACTGATTGGAAGCATTATATATAATCTCACCAAACAGTCAGCATTGCTTCAGGAATGGAAAATCATTTTTTAAAAATCTATTAGAGTTTTTTGAGCAAGTCTCAATCAGACTGTACATGTATTCCAGTATATGTATAGTATTTGGAATTCCACAAGGTACCTTACATGAGGTTAAGCCATATCCATGGTTAGGAAGTACCGGCATGGATGAAGGATTAGCCAACAGGCAATGGGGTGTCAGTGTTATGACTATAATTGTTTACAATATATATTAATGAGTTGAGGAAGGGAGTGAATATAAAGTAGCCAGGTTTTTGGATGACACAAAAATAGATTGGATAACGAGTTGAGAGGACGATTCAAACAATTTACAGAAAGATATTGATTGGTTCAAAGAGTGGGCAAAATATTAACAGATGAAGTATAATGTGGGAAAATGAGAAGATATTCATTTTGGAAGAAAAGGACAAAAATACAGAATATCATTTAAATAGAGAAAAACTGCAAAAAGCTGCAACACAAAGGGGTTTGTGTTCAAAACACAGAAGATTTAGCAGCAGGCAATTGGGAAGGCTAATGGAATGTTAGCCCTTATTTCAAGGCAATTTGAGTATCAATGAGGGGAAGAGCAATTATATGAGACACTGGTAATTTTATAAACTTCCATCAGGTCACCTCTCAGCCTCTGATGCTCCAAAGAAAACAACTCAGGTTTGCAACATTATTGAGAGATCAGTGATTAAGAAAGAAGTAGGACAGATTCTCTTCTCGCTCTCCTTTGAGCAATCTTTCAGAGCACAGGATGATTTATGCTTTCTGAGATGGCTGTTGAAGCCATGTAGGATCCACAGACTCTGCACAGGTGGGACAGGAGGTCCTCGACGGGATGGGCAGGGCAGGACGTGCTTGATGGGGTAGATGGATGTGTAAATTCGAAGGTGGGACACTTCTTTCATTAAATTAGCAGATGATCCATTCAACAATCATGTTGCACATGATGAATCCTTATAGTCTCTTGCTTGGATGATCTACTCGGTGCTCAGATTGGAGGTGTTGTCATGAGATCTTCTGCTCATCTTGCTAATGAAATGGTAGCTTTCCCTCCCTTCTCCATGCCATTACATCTCATCAATGGATTATGCTTTTCAGCCCTGGCATTAAAGACACCCAGGAAGATACTTCTCTCCCTCTGGGAAATGGGCCATTTTTTCTCCAAGGGCAGAGCAACAGCATGGAAAGATTAAGCCACATCAGTCATTCATGTGGTGGGGAAGCCAGGTCAACAAAATGATGAGCAGTTGGGGTTGCTGCTCACAAGGGGAAGAATCAAATTCCTTCACAGGCCCTTTAGAGGATGCCAATGAAGGCAGAGAGTGAAGCAGTAAGCATAGCTAAGAGGAAGTAAAGCCCAGGATGGCAACAGGAAAGTAAAATGATAAAGTAATTCTGAAGGAATGGGAAAGGCATTTGGAAGAGTAGAGTACATGAGCAAGGAGCAATGAGAGGAAACATTTTAATTGGAAAAAGTCATCAGGGAAAGGTAAAGCAAAAATAATCCTAAAATATGGAAAATCTATTGAATTATCTCACATTGGATATATTAGTATTTATTTCAGTCTTACTGAGTTCAGGTGAATTTAAATTTTGACTGACTGAATTTTACTGTTTGGATTTATTGTTGGAGCGTTTATATTCTCTTTGTTCTGACTGAACTCTGATTTAATCCATATGCAAATAGGGATCATAATAAGCAATGAGCATCTTCTGTTGTTTATCTGAATCATTTAGTTTATATCAATATTAGCACTCTGTTCCTGTCAATGTTGTGCAGAATATATTAATCCTGTTCCACCACAAGAGTGATCCATTGAATAATTCTTACCTACCAGACTTCAACTGCATCACTTTTGAAGGCCAATATGTTTCCCCAGTACTGAATTTGGATAAGACTAGTAATAAACTTCCCTGCAGACTTTAAAATGCATTTCAGTCATGTGGATGTGACCCAGGTCAGCACTTCCCTCTGTCCCTACCCATTGCTGTCTTACCAGTTAGTGTGCAGAGCTTTAGCTTAATGAATGAGTACTGCATGCAGAACATATTCATTATTGAGATAATCAGCCTCTGTTACACTTCAAGGGCAATTTGAATCAGTTCAGATGGCTTTTGATGCTTTGAGTCAATATGCCAAGTCCAAGCAGCACAGGATTAAATTTGTCCTAGGGAAACTATGATTTGATTTACATGCCAGATGGAATCCCATTATTTCTAACTCTGCAATTGGTAAGCAGGGACCCACATGGAGAATTTCGTGCATTTCTCCCTATCAGGATATACAGGAAGCTCCCAGACTCATTATGAAACTGGAGATATTTTCTGGAGATAAAAGCAGCTAGAATAAAACTGTTAGTGCAGGAAATGGATTTTAAATCTATATCTGTAATTGGCCTGTTGCTGATTTCTCTTTTAAGCATTTCAACTTTGTTTTTCCTTAGCTTTTGAGTAGCTCCATTAGCACAAGCCACATGAAATGCTATTTCCTTTCAGTAAAGCCACAAGGAAACATATAATGTGGGTGTGAAACAGACCAAAATAGCAATAGGCTCCAGTTGTATATTTGGTTTGTTTTCATTGGGAGATGATAGTTGTACGTTACATTTTTAGCATAACTGTGGGAGACAGATGTTTTTGTTACACAAATGCAATATTATATGTAATTGCACTGAACTTTAAAACACAAAGCCGGCTCTTGAATGTAACTGATCTGTAGTTGTCTTTCTTCTCCCCCTCACCTTAGTTCTATTCACCCTATTAATATCCCTCTACTCCTAGCTCTCTCAAATATATAGTAGGCTTTCCTTCAATGGTTGAATGCTGTTTGCCTCAGTGACTCCCAATGGATTTCCAGGACTGGTGGGCACCACAGGGGCTCAAGTGTGTTCTGGATAGAGGTGACTGTGTTACAATTTGAAACTGTAAATTGTGTGAATCGTGGAGCACTGTGATATTGAAATAATGTGATGCTGTAATCACTGAATAAATGGAAGAAAGTAATGGAATACTGTAATCACTCCCAATGGAAGAAAGTTGCATATTTTCACCAATCTTTTAACAAAGACATTTCTCAATGTTTGATTTGGGATACAAACTCCACCACTGTTCCTCAGTATCCACAAGGTAAGAAGAAAAAAGAATAGCCTTGTCCCAATTTTCATTCTCCTGACACAACTTAGCACCTATTGGAAACCCATTCTTCTTTTGGTAGTGGCTTTCTAAAGATTTAGTCCACCATGGTTTTGAGTCTCCTCATATTGTCCACTGCAGAATGTTATCCAACTTGCGATCCAAAAAACAAAATGCATAGGAATGCAATTAGGAAAAGTATTGCAGCTCCAATGCAGAAAACCAGTGTCTGATTAACAGAATATAACTGGTCAGACTTTTGTCTTTATTTCTTTCTCCTGCAATAGAATGTGTCCAGCCTCCAACTAGATCAAGAGGTGCAGGAGCGGCAGGTGTAGATTTGCATTCAATATGTTGTTGTTTCCAGAATTCCTAAGGACATGCATGAAATGAAATGCTTGAAAAAGAAACACAGGCAAACAACTCTCTGTGCTTGGACATGAAGAATGGGCATTTTTCTGAGATAATTAAAGACTCAATCACCGTCAGTGGGGATTCAGTTTTATGACTTGGGCATTGCCCGAGGGGGCAGATCAGCAACTACAGGCAAAGGGAGGTACAATCCAAGAAGCAGTGGCAGTGAAAATTATGCTCAAAGCTTTCAGATGAAGCAAAAAAAACAAAAATAAAACAAGAATAAGGCATTGTAAATATTTTTTTTCTCATACATCTAACAGGTTTAGGTAAACTGTCTTTTAAAGAATCTTGGACAAAACAGTGCAAGCCAGCCATTGCAGGAATATTTTTCTGCTGTTTTGCATGATTGATGCTATATAAAAAGTGATGAGTAAAGGGAAGTTGACTCATTAATCTGTTGCCTTCTTCATGCTGTGCACAGGTACATTATCATGGGCACTATCAATTTCATTTAATCTTCACAGGAAGTTGGCAAACCATATTAAACCTCTTTAAATGTCTCCAAATGTTGTTCTTAAACCTGCAATGGAACCTAGCAAAAGTTCAAGCTTAAAAGTTGATCAAGTCTGATCATCAGCTTTGACCTGCTTCCTCCCTGATTCCCAAATCTCATGATTCGTTCAGTGTCTAACTTAACTCCTGCTTCATTTCGTTGTATTTCTCAGACACTTTCCATGGCACTAATCACCCCAGTGGAATTCTGACAGGTATGGTACAACAATGTTAGAGTTATATAGCATTGACACTGAGTCCACTAATTTATACTAATCCTACTCCAATCTAATTTCTTTCTCCCCCATTCCTGCCAACTTCCCCCAGATTCTACCACCCACCTGTACATTATTAGAGGCAATATACAGTGCCTAATTCACCTACCAACCTACAAGTCTTCAGGATGTGGGAAGAAACTGGAGGACTCAGAGGAAACCTACACCTTCACTAGAAGAACATGCATATTCCATGTAAACAACGCCATAGGTTAGGACTAAATCTGGATCATCATAGTTGTGAGACAGCAGTTCTACTAACTCCACCACTGTGCCATCCCTAGCCAGTGCTCTATCTGTGACATATTCTTACATTTTTCAAGTGCATCCTTATTTTAGAGTTAGCTAGTGCCACATTAATTACCTTTCACAAGTGCATATGTGATCACTGAAAGATAGTCTAATGACCTAGGCCTGGATATTTTGACCCTTTTCTATTTTAACATGGCAGAGATTGAAACCAGGAAGTGATCAAAGTGGTAAAAGATTTTCCTGTTTACCTTCAATAGTTCATGTATAATGCCTTCCTTGGTTAAAAATGTTCTCAAAATATGTGAGGAAGACAGTCAGCAATGACTACTCCCTTGTCACAATCTTGTCCTCATCTACTTTCCTGCTTGAATTTCACATTCATAGGCTGTAACAATAACATTCAAAGGGCATTCCTTTAACATTTTATTCTGCTGCTTATCATTGGTACAAAAGCAAATGGTATTTTACTGCTTGGACCACCAGTATTTAATTCCAACAGAATGATAGTGACAGCAATGAAAGGGCTTTACAGCCATTTCTGCTCTTTACCCTCTTTGTGTTATTCATGCTTCTGTTGCAGACTAACTAACTGGTTTTATTTCTTCTATAAGTTGAAGGATGGTGTGCAGAAATAGCTCTATTGTTGAGGTTGGCAAGCTCAGTACAAGTTAGAACTCAAACTTGAACCTTTCTTTTCTCCATCCTCATTACAACACTGGATAATCTATTTTCTCCCAAAATTGTTATGGAGTTCCCCAACATCTAGTTTTCCAACTGGGTGATCCTTTAGATAGATAACCTTTAAAGTGTAAACCATAATCTCTGGACCATTTCCGTTAAAATAGAAGTCAAGCATTCTCATACTGTTTCTATATTTTATGTTTTGAAGCATATACATCATAACATTATGGATTTTCAGTCTTCAAAGCAAACATCAGAAGCTGGGAGAGGATTCCATCCTTGCCCTTGTCTAGCCTGCCTCTCGTCTGCCTTTAGCCTTCGCACCACTGATTTAAGTGAGCTGATCAAAACTATAAATGCAGCCACTTACTTTATGCATTTGAAAGGAATGAGTTATTAAGTACATTTCGGTGGTGAATTCAATTTGAAAAAAATGAGACGGAACAGGATCTCATGCATAAGTCATTATATATAAATCTATTCATGTGCGCGTATAATTCAAATTTTAGAGTAGTTCACAGGTTTCCACATCAATGTTTCTCTAATACTAATTCCCCTGGCCTCAAGGAATAACAGGTGATTTTTAATGGTGACCACAAATGACTGCCTTCTTCAAATGGCTTAACTTGAACTCTTGCTCAGTGACAAATTTATATGAAATTATATGGTGCAGTTTTTTAGTGCAATGTTTGTACAAATTTGCCTAGTATGAAAGGTCATAAGAAAGGATTCTGAAGCACATCAAGAATGATTTGTTATTACTGCATGTAATTCTTTCCAGTCATTAACCATTGTCTTTTAAGCCTGGGAATTTATACAGAGAGCCTTTATTTCTTTTGGTCTTAACAAAGGGGAAATCAGGGCCCAAGAACATCCTATTAGCCACAGGAGAGAGTGAAATTACTACATTTGGAGTCATGGTGGAGGAGATGATTATGTAGACCTCTACACCTACATTGGTGCTGCTCCACTCAAAGAC
>JAUZTB010000063.1:23781452-23793680 GCA_034780895.1 Rhynchobatus australiae
AGGATAAGATGTCGGCACAACATCATGGGCTGAAGGGCCTGTGCTGTGCTGTAGTGTTCTATGTTCTAATTACATTATGGAAACACCATCCCGCCCCCAGTCTTGGCTAATAAAACTTTCAAGAACAATGGGAAGGCTGCATCTGGACTGGAAAAATGACTGACAATTAACCAAAAAAAGGCACATATGTCAGTGTCAGCTGTGGTTTAGTGGCTTGCACGTTCCTCTGAGTCAGAGGATTGTGGACTTTAGCCCCTTCTCAGAGTCTTGACCACAAGGTCAAGGCTGATACTCCAGTGCAGCACTGAATGAAAGCAGCATTCATTCAGCTGGTATCATTTGGATGAAATGTGGCATGTAACACTTCTGCCAAGCTCTAACCATCTTCAACAAGACTCGCCAGATAGAATTTAACCATCAACCTTTAATATTCAATGGCATTATCGTTACTGAGTCCTACACTATCAACCTCCTAGATGAAGTCATCATTGATGAGAAACTCAACTGAATTAGCCACATAAATATTGGCTCTACAAGAGTAAATGAGAAGTTGAGTATCCTGCAGCTAACAACAAATCTCCTGATACCCCATTGCCTTTCTACCATCTACAATGCACATCAGGGATAAAACAGAATTCACCCTACTTACTTAAATTAGTGCAACCCCGACGGTATTAAGGAGCTCCTAAGACCATGTATCCTGTTTGCTTGGCACCCTACTTGTTCACTTTGTTCACTGCTGACACACAATGTGGCATCTGAGAAATATACTGCTGTTACTCATCTAAATCACTCCAACACCACCAAGACAAAGGGCAGCAGGCACATGGGAATATTACTCCTGGTTCTTTCTACTCCAAGTTACATGCCATCCTGACTTCAAAGTATGATGCCTTTCTTTTATCATCATTGTCTTTAAATCCTGGAACACCCTACCTAACAACCTTGAAGCAGTTCCTTCACCAGAAGGACTGGAGCAGTTCAAGAAGGTGACTCACCACCATCCTCTCAAGGGCAATTAGGGATAGACAATAAATGCTGTCCTTGCCAATAATGCCCAAATCCCATAAATGAATAAGAAAAATTACCCAACACCCTGTCTGCCCTCTCAGGTAGACATAAACAATCACATAACCATGTTCAGAAATAAGGCAGTGTCATTAACCTTAGTGCGATGACCAGGAATCCTTGGTCTTCTTCCTTTACTTGAGCAGTCCCTCAGGTTTGAGGATGGCTTGTGCCACTCCAGTTTTGTGGGTTCTGAGGTGGCTGATGAGGCCAACGTTGGCAAGACTCTTACACAGATGGAGCAGGCAGTACCTGACAGAGCAGGCATGTGGATAGTTTGTGAGATGGCGTGCTCCTTCCACCGCCTTCTCTGTGTTCCCAACACATGGACTCAACATTCTCAATACTATCTCAGATACTCATTCTCCACTTTGAGTGGTCGTGGGCCAGAGATTCCAGGGAGCCAGTAAGAATGTTGCATGTCTTCAAGGGGGCTTCCCCCTATCCACCTGATTATCTCTTCCCATGACAGGGCTTGGAATAAAGGGTTATTTTGGGAGTCAGGGGATGGGCACGTAGACAACCAGATCTGCTCCACAGTAAATGGGCAGCAATGATGAGAATGTTAGTCCAAGGTCTCAGAAACATATAGGTGGGGAAGGATCACTCCTGCCAGCATACCATGAGTTATGTACTAAGTCCAGGGTCTTGTGTGCATGAGTATGTTATCCTTGGTGCCCTCCCTGGCTCAAGAGTACTCAAACAAAAATTTCATTAGGTCAACATCGCGTTGCTGTTTGTGGGAGGTTTGCTGTGCACAATTTGCCTGCTGTACTTGTATTTACAGCAGTGATGACACTTCAGAAGTGCTGAAAGGGACGTGAAAGTCATTGCATGGTCATTCCTATTTTTTTAAAAAAAGATGGACCTTCTGCAGACAAAAAATGTCGATGAAGGGGACCTTGGCTTTAAATACTGAAATAGTACATGTTTAGATCTAATCTTATAAATGGTAGTTTTTTTAATGGAGATGCGTCAACTGCGGGGCATCGGGTTCAGTGGAATAAAGGCATCTTTCAGGGAGCTGCTGGGTTCCAGGGCGCCCTCTGGTGTCCCTGTGCCGCAGCCTCTTTAATCTGGAACCACCCGCTGACAGGAAAAAGCAGGTCAGACCGAACCGGGGGAGGGGAATCCGGGACAGCCACTATGTCTGCAGCGCTGCGTCAACTGCGCCGCTCTTCTTTCATGTTGCGCGGATCAAGGAGAAAGCAGCCATTTGCAGCTAATTCCGTGCCTTTAATTAGCTGAAAAGGCCATCTTTTAACACGTGTTCAAGTGGAAAACAGCAAATTGCACAGGAGCAGTTGTTAATCTGCAGACCGGTGACTCCTCTGCCGCAGGGAAACAACACGGGTTGCAATATTCGAGTGCGCCTAGTTTGCACATGATGGAGCGTATTATTTTCCGTGCTCACGGGAAATAATATTCTGGATAATATTTACATGCAAACCAAGGATTAAAAAAGCACCCACGCAGTAGCACAAATTAAATAAATAAAACAAGCACCCTGGATTTCCCGCCAACAGCCGGATCTTCCTCGGTTCTGCTAGATCGATGATTGACAGGAGCAGCGCGCAGTTTCCATTGGTCGCATTCAAAGCAGCCTTGGCTATTGGTTAGTCCCGCCAACAATGCGAGGAAGGTGGCACGGTGATTGGACGGAATCCCCACACTATGCAAATAAGCCGGCTTTCATTTAGCTTTTCCGCTGCGAGGAGCCGTGGCGCGCCGCGCTCAGACACTGTAACCATGCACCGTCTAGTACTACAGAAAAATAGTGCCGAGTTGCTGGCGGGAACCGCCCAGGGACCCCGCCTCAAGTGCAACGAAGTAAAGGTGCTGGGGCTGCGTGGGCTATGATTGTGCTATTGGCTGTGCATGCACAGTTTGCATCCTGTACGTTTCCAGGAGTGAGTGATTATACAACTGAGGGTTTGTAATTAAGCGGATTGATTCCTCAGTGTCAGCGATCCGCCCCTGCCGCTCTTCTCTATAGGAGTTGAGAAGTTGGTTTGTCCTCATTTGGATCAGCAACGCTGCAAGAGGCGTTTGCGAGGTTTTGAGCTGCTGACACTTAGTCACCGCAACGAGAGGGAGCGGCACTGTGTGCGGGGAGACTGGAGAATATCAGACACACCACGCATTTACTCCGGGATTTACTCGCCTTAAAAAAAACAGAAGCTTCGGAGGGAATTACTGAACGTCTTCGGTTAGCCCAAATCTTTCTGCGTTGCATCTTAATTTCTCTCTACCGGGAAAGCAAAAGGGTTTAAACAGCGGAATTTCACTTTGCGATGCTACTCTCCAAGAAGATCGGTTCGTTTGCTCACATTTGCAGCCCGACCAGTATGGATTTGCCAGTGAAAATCCAGTTGCAGCAAGGTACAAGCTCCGGTCCCCGTTTTTTTAAAAAAAATATATGGAGTGACGGGATATTTTTAGCACAATTGTTCTGGGAATGGTGCATTAGTCGTAGTGCCTCAATGTTTTGATGCGTTATGTAGTGTTTGGGGACGGGCTGCGGTTTGTTATTGGTTGCGTTGTGTCCGTAAATTGCACGAGTTGGCACCTTGCTGGTATTTGTTTCAAGGGTATTAAAAATAAAGTTGAATGCGGATTAGAATCAGTTGAAATTGCTTTCCTACACTTCTAGTAATATATTTTTATTTCCCCACTCTGTGCAGTGAAGGAGCGGGAGCCTTTTGAGAAAGTCTATCAGATTGGGGCAGTGTTGGGCAGCGGTGGTTTCGGCACTGTCTACAGTGGTGTACGGCTGAGTGACGGGCTCCCGGTGAGTGCTTTCTCTATCCTGACTCGCTAAATTGCATAACCATTTCTCGCGGCTCTTCTCAACGACCAACTCATTTCGCTCTGCGCTTTTGCTTGTAGGTTGCTATCAAACATGTGGCCAGAGAACGAGTGACCGAATGGGGATCGTTGGTAAGTTACCGTTCTCCTTTCTTCTTCTTCCCCCCCCCAATTACTTGTCATTGCAATGGAGGGCTGCTCCCCAAAGCGCGTTGGGATATTTTGCTTACAGATACATCAGTTATTCGCCCGCGTCCTATTCTGTGAATGTTGATACTGGCATTTGAGTCAATTAAAAGCGGCGCATCTGTAAATTAGACTTCCACAGCCCTTGTGGGAGGGGAAGATGGGAAAATCCATTAATTTCGATTTGGAAGGATAGTTGCTGCCCTTTCCCTCTGCAGATCAGAGACAAACGTTGGAAGTAAAGTTTAAGGAGTGTTTTGGTTTCCAGTGGGAACAGTGACATTTTTCCGTGCAATGACACAAGGACACGTTGTAATGTTTCGATTGTAATGTTGCGGGCCAGTTAGTTATCGCTGCAGTTTTACGAGATACTTACCCATACATTCCCCTCCCTTTCTGTGTAGAATGGCAGCCTTGTGCCCCTAGAGATCGTGCTGCTTAAGAAGGTGGCCGGCGGCTTTCGAGGGGTCATTAAAATGCTGGATTGGTACGAACGGGGTGACAGCTTCTTGTTAATCATGGAGCGGCCGGAACTGGTCAAGGACCTGTTTGATTTTATCACCGAGAAAGGGGCCCTGGAGGAAGAGCTTGCCCGGGTCTTCTTCAGGCAGGTCCTGGAGGCAGTCCGACACTGCTACAACTGCGGGGTGGTTCACCGGGACATCAAGGACGAGAATCTGCTGGTCGACCTGCGCTCCGGCGAGCTCAAGCTCATCGACTTCGGGTCGGGGGCGCTGCTCAAGGACACGGTCTACACGGATTTTGACGGTAATGCGCCTTCTTGGGGCTTTCTAGTGTTGTGTGACTGCAGTCGGCTTTTCTGGTGATTTAGCGATGTGATTGGGACTTGAGATGACTTGCGTTCGTTTTTTTTAAAAAAAATGTAATTGTCCTGAATACCCTTCGCTCTGAGTGAAATATCCTTATTCTAGCTGGGTGGAGATAACATCTATCTTGTAGCCGATCTACTAGATTAATTTCTGGCTCATCAACCAGTTTTTTTTTATGGGGGAGGAGAAGAGAACCTGATTAGAAAGTCTTTGAGAAGCGAATCCTACAGCCCTTCGCCTGAGCTGCGCGATGCTTCCTTCCACCTTGTTGTGAAACTCGAGCCCTCCTCGGGTTAACCCTTGCGGTGCACTAGTTTGTGGTTCCAAGCTCCACCTCCCCAGGCAGCGAGCGGCCAGTTCAGCGCTCAGCCCCGCGGCTTCTCAACCCAGCCGGTCGCCCACCTCCACGCCTGGCCCCTCTTCAATCCCCCTGTCTTTTTTCTTTTTTTTTTGCACCAATTATTTTGCTTGTTCCTTTTACCCATTTTCAACTTTACTTCCTTCCCACACCCACCCATTTTTTTTCTTGCGCCCCCCCCCATATTCCCCCTTTATGTTATTTTCTTCCCCTTGTCTCTGCCTAGCTGCGGTTCCTTCCAGCGCTCGGCTTTTCCTGCTGCGTGGAATCCCACCATCTGAGGCTTTCTAACGTTTGTAAACAAAGGAGTCAGCTGACTCGCTCACTGCAGGGAGTTGATCCGCAGACTAACCAGTCTGTTCCTCCAAGTGTTTCAAGTGTTTGAAGTTTTGAATAAGGATCATAGGAAATTTATGACGCAGAAGGTGGTCACTTGGCCCATTTTTGTCCCCGCCACTGAAATTCTGAAATGTAATTAGCTTTTCCAATGCTTCTGGGTTAAACTTGTTTATTTATTCTTCCCAGGCACAAGAGTATACAGCCCTCCAGAGTGGATCCGTTACCATAGATACCATGGAAGATCTGCTACTGTGTGGTCTTTGGGAGTATTGCTGTATGACATGGTGTGCGGGGATATCCCTTTTGAACAAGATGAAGAAATCTTGCGTGGTCAAGTATATTTCAGGAGGAGAATTTCTTCTGGTGAGTGGATTTCAAATGAAACTTGAGTATTTCTAGTGTAGATCCAGTTTTAATGTAAGGAATTTACTGACTTTTGGGTTGAATTGAAAATTAATTTTAACACTTCAACTTTTTTTTTCCAAAGAATGTCAGGATTTGATTAAGTGGTGCCTTGCACTGCGGCCTTCTGAGAGACCCATGCTAGAGCAGATCTTCGATCACGCCTGGATGCGGAAGGCTGAGGTAGTTAAGACTGAAGACTGTGACATCAGGCTGCTGAGCTTAGACCATGAGGCCTCCAGCACAAGTTCAAGCAAAGAAAGTCTGTGAAATAATCAATGCCTCGCAGCAGGAGGGGAGCTCGACACTAAAGGACCCTGTGGTGGTGCCACCAGCTTGTCGTGGGAGGGGATAATAGTTTATTTCGGATCCAGTTCTCTGGGTGGGGAGGGTGGGGAAACAGGAGGGTGGGTGGGAAATGGGGAGAAATCTGACTGCTGGTTACTGCTCTGAATTAATTTTGTTTTCTTTTGGGAACATTGGAGTTTGAGATAAATAGGCCAGTACTTAGCAATGACTGACCTTTATTTTTTAGCAAAAAGTGACCTCCAAACAATGCAAACTCTGCTCTCATAGAGTCTGGACTAAATGTTCTTTGCTTTCTGAGTGCCTTTTGAAAGCTGCTTTAATTCACTGGTGATGGAATACTTGAACACACTTTGTTCCCCTTCTATCTGCTGCTCAGAATACTTTGGCCTGCACAAATGTGTGTAGAGAGACATCAAGAACTTTGTCTGCCAGCAATGTTGGTTTTTCCTCTTTTTCAATTTTCCTTTCCCTAGCCATCACAACCACTAGACAGATGCCCCCTTTTGTTTATTTTTATTTGCCCTCTTCTACCATCAACCTGCAAGTTTTATTTGTTCGTGGCCAAGGCATATCGGGGCATGGTTGTATGCACAATCAATGCAATTCAAGGACACTTTCAAGACTGTACATTGTATGTAATGTAAATTGTTTCATTATGTATTATACTTGTTTTTATTTATTTGTATTCTTAAAGTTAGACTGTCCACAAATTTCACGTGGCTATTTATTTGTTTAATTTATTAGAAAAATTCCAACACTGCTGTTCTGCTTCCAAGATGCTTGTTTGGTTAGTCTAGGATATTTCTGCATTCCTTTTTTTTTCTGCATTTTTTTTTAAATCTACCATGCAGGTTTCAGTGCATTTGTCATGCTCGTGGAAGGTGATTGGAAGCTTTGTGTCCAAAAGGTACCCTTTTAAAAAGGGTAATAGATGGATTTTATTTTCCTCTAACTTTGTGGTGTTCAACCAAGGCTCTTCATGGCTGTTTGTATTAGAAGTGTAAAGTATACTGTTTGAAAGGTTTTAAATTATTGAAGTTGTACAGTCTCCATCATTGGCTTAGGAAGGTAGAGTGGCAGTCGACCTTTTAATTTATTTCAATAGCTGTTTTGTGCACTAGATCTAGTTGCATTTATGCAGCTTGGATTTGGGAGTTTTTTTCCAGTTTAGCTGTGTGAAATAAATGATGGATGGAGAACATATTTTTTTATACAAGCATTTCAATTAAAGTTCACATTTTGTACAAAAGTTGTTTCCTGTCTTGAATAACATGCTGTTCACTAAGTAAATCATCTCCACGTGGAGTGGTGGTTGGGCAGAGATCTGGTTTAGATTGTTAACAGTTAAACAAGAACTTGTCAAACTGGTACATTGTAGCCATTTAAAAATAATCAGGTTTATTGGCCAGGCTTGCAAATGCATTGAGTCCTTCACTGGGTCTAAATCCTAGAACTCCCTACCCAACAGCATTGTGGGAGGATCTGCAGAAGTTCAAGGTGGCACCTTGCCACCTTAAGGACAATTGTGATGGGCAATAAGTACCAGTGGCAAGTAGATGCTGAGAAATAGTCTATCACAGAAAATCTGATCTCTATCCAGTCTAATATGACTCCAAACCTACAGCAATGTTTGACTTGACTCCCATGTAACCATGGCTATAGATGGCTCACCACCACTTCTCAAGGGTAGTTAGAGATGGGTGATGTATGCTTTTCCACTCAGTGCCAACTACATTCTCTCCCCCATCCCCCAAAGAGTTTATTCAATGCTGGAAATGAACACAGCACCTGGTGAAAACTAACTTGGGAGATGCATTATATGAATGGAGCTGGAGTAACTGAAACTTGATTAGTGTCAGATTTCTTTGGACTTCATGTAAACAAGTTCAATTTGACCATGTATAGTCCAGGAGACAAGATTTCTAAAGCCAGTGTAATTGGGTATCTTTTAAATTGTTGCAATGTTTTAAGTCCTAGTGTTTAAAATTGCAAGCTTGGGAGTATTCAATTTCTAGGCAGTTACATGGGTTCAATTGTATGCCAATGAGACTTCTGTACCTTCAAGTCCCAGTAAGTCTGCAGTTCTACTCTGAAATTTTGAATGATGAGAGTAAATGATGGCTTTCAGCAAGTTCATGAGAGGAGTAATATACATAACCCTAGTCAATGACATGTGATATGCGTTCTATGTTGAGACATCCCTTGCATCTTGTCATTTAACAAACAATACACCTGATTTAAGTTTTGACCTAACACCATTTGCCACATTAGCCACTGTGGAGTAGTAATATCCAATGTGACCCCAGGCCTCTGACACTCCAGTGGTTGAGTGAAACTGTTCCTCTTGCTCTTAAACTTAAATTGCCCCAAACCACCCACATTCTAGAGAATACAGACTCAATTTGTGCAATTACTCCTTAACCCTTGGAAGTACAGGTTTCATTTCTGGCAAGTTGGCACATCAATCTCCAAGGTCATGTAATGTGCTATCCAAAGTTACTGTTTACTCCAGGTATTACTTAACCTGGGTTGTGTTTACTGCAAGCAGTATTGCTTCGATCTCCATGAATGTTAATCCACGAGCATTTGTCTGTTTTGATTATGTATTGGTCAAATGTTTTGTATACATTAATTTTCAGTTCCTAAATAGCAAAAACTAACTAATGGAGTATCCTTGTAGGTCTAAAGTGCATGGTCTAACAATGAAATTAATTTGCCACAGATTTTCTTATTCTCAGTTTATTTTCCTTTGCTTTCATCAGCATTGTTTACAATTCCTATCTATCACTTAACTTTAAAATGTGGCTTTCCATACCATCATTTTAACTGATAAATATGCTGACTAATGCAGACACTACCAATTTCAATCTACCAATGGGAGTATATACCTGTTGCCCTGTTTTGTCTTCTTTCTAAGGCACTTAATCAAATGCATCCTGGAAGTCCAGGCAAAGAGAAAAAAACAATTTTTTTTCCTGTCAACTCTTCAAGCATAACCTTCCTTTTGAATATATGCTAGCTGGTTGTTCATTTAGAAATTTTATAGAATGTTTGGTCATTCAATTCTTAATTTCTCAACAAGCGTTATGCTAATGTATCTATAGTTACCCAGTCTCCTGTTATCTCAAACTGTGAGCAGTTTTCCATTTTAAAAGAGCAGTTCCTCTTGAAATTACAGGTAGGGAATTGTTAGTTTTTTCACTTTTCCTAACTCTAGGATAGAAAAAAACTAACAACTTGGGATTTGTTGCTCTCTTGTGAGATTATTTTCTTCATTACTGTTATTTTACTTATGTTAATCTTGATGAGTTCCTGCCCTGATTCAACTTTAGTTTCCTTGTTGAATAACTTTCTCTTGTAAATATAGCCACAAATTACTTACATACCTGTCCTTTGTTTCATTTACAATAATCATTGTTTTCAACTGCTCCAGATTCCTCTGGACCATGTGGTTTTTTTTCTTTTTAAAAAAATACTTTGAATTTGGTAGTCCTTGTTATTTCTTGTAATGCTCCATCAGTGTAGCTCTTTTTATTTGTTTTTTTTTACCCTGGGATCTTCTGCCTATTGGGAATTAAGAGGGGGATGAGACTGATGGATTGCTCTACTGGGAGCTGGCATGGACCAGATGGGCTGAATGGCTTCCCATGCCAAAGTAGATAAGTTTTTGCAGTTGCTAGAAAGAGACGTAAGCAACTGTTCTCCCTAAGTAGAAAAGAGGTCCTGTGACAAGAGAAAATTAGAAGAAAGATACTGCATGTATAAAGTATGTATTTAAATCAGATTGGTCTCTATGTTTGGATTGAGTAGAAGTTGTCAACAGGTAGGGAATTTAGAGTAGTTCATTCTACTTCATTAAACTGCTGAGTGAAATGTGGGGTTTTGCAAATAATACCTCCAAGGGTCAAAGCTTGCCCTGATCAGTGGAAGGTAGTTGTGACCTGTTACCATTTTGCAAGCTGTCTGGAAGATGGCTGCCAATCAGAGTTATAGAACTCAGGTGTGCAATGGGGGCCTTGTCTGCATGTGATTTCCTTGGTGGCAACAATATAGAACATCCCATCCTCTTGGGAACACCTGGTATAGAAATCTTAAAATCAAACTTTTTAATGGAAGTCTCTTTCAGTAAAACACCAAGTATACAATATTGGTTTAAAATATAAGTGCAGTTACATTTCAACATTAATGTATTTGTCGGCACTGAAGATCCTGTTAATCCATTCCAACTCTGAGACTGCTGTTCTACGTTGTGGTGGGCGTTGTAGCGGTTGGTGGGAGAGTAAAAGATCAGCATTTGAGTTTAAATGGGAGACAAAACTGGTTGCATTTTTTCTGAGACGCACTCCACAAAAACATTGGACATCTTCAAGTCAGAAGGACTTATACGAATGTTCCATATGAAAATGTAAATTGCAGTTGATTCGATCTTTACACTTAACTAGATTGCGTTTGCCCGTATTTTATTGTATTTAAATCCAATGCCACGCTGATTAATTCATTGCCTGAACAAACGAGCCCCACCTGCAATTGTACTTGTACACTGTAGGTGGTGCTATTATGGCCGATCAAAACACGGCTGTTTCTTATCCAAAAACTTGTCCTTGAGAATTGCAGCTTTCGTTCGAAAATACATTAAGTAGCAGTGTAAAAGCTGTGTATCTATTTTGAAGAAAGTATGCACAAGATGGTTTACTTTAAATGATTTCTTCTTTACACCTGCCCTTAAAACACATTCACAGCTGGAAGGAGAGCAGAGAACCCGTTCCCAGCCTTGCCGTCCACTCACTAATATTTTTCAAGGTCGCCTCTTCAGGCGAGGGATGATGGCTACACTAGAGTTCCACAGCGCCTCACCTAAACTGGGAGCACCTCGGGTGAACTTGATCAGGTGCCTGGATCCGCAAAGGGGCAGGGTGTCCTCCTTCCCTGCGCTTCCACAGATGTCACGGGCTTCCTGCAACTTGGTTGGAACTCATCTCAAGCCAGCGTCAAGTTTGAACCGCCCTCATCTGTTTGTTATCCTTGGAGCAAAGAAGGTTGAGAGTTGGTTGAACAGAGGTGAACAAGATTGTGGCTGGTTTCGATAAGGTAAATGGAGAGAACCTGTTTCAATTAGCAGGTGGTTGGAGAACACAGGTTTAAAGTTTAGTGCTAAGGTAGAGAGGGAATGTGGGGAAATAGTAGAATTCCACACCTGTGAGAATGATGGAAACATTATCATTCAATGTCTTCAAAAGGGAAATGGTTAGTATCTGAGAAAGAATACTTTGGAGGCTTGTGAAGAAAGAGTGAGGAGATAGGATATGGAGATTGGTTTATCTGGAGCCAGGGTAGACTTGTGCTGAATGATCTTTTTCTGTGCAGTGATAATTCTATGATCCAAGAGCCATTCCACTGAATAGATTTGTGCAATATTTTACTCTGTGCCAAACAGTTGATTAACTATATACAATACAAATATCCTGTGGATAGATTTATAGAGTTATGCAGCCTGGAAACACACCCTTCAGCACAACTCATCCATGTCAACCAAGATGTCTATCTATGCTAATCCTATTTGTGTTTGGCTCAGAGCCCTCTGAACCTTTTCCTATGCATGTACCTGTCCAAAAGTCTTTAAAACATTGAAATTGTATCTGCCTTTACTCCCCCTCTGGCAGCTCATTCTATATACCTACCACTCTCTGTGTGAAAAATTTGCCTCTCAGGTCCCCTTTAAATCTCTCACCTTAAACCTATGCCCTCCAGCTTTAGACTCCCCTATCCTGGAGAAAAGACAGTGACTATCTACCCTATCTATGCCCTCATAATTTTATAAACCTCTATAAGGTCACTTCTCAGCCTCCTTTGCTCCAGGGAAAACTGATCCAGCCTATCTAATCTTTCATGATAACTCAAACCCTCTTCTCCGGGCAACATTCCTGTGAA
>JAUZTB010000063.1:23915045-23933192 GCA_034780895.1 Rhynchobatus australiae
AAAGGTTTGCACTGTTTTATTGTTGTATATAGTTTGTTTTTATGATGAATGAAGTTTATTTTGGTTAAAAAAAGAAAAATGGTATTCAATCTTTGATTCTAATAACATGATAATTACAACAGATCCAAAGACTACCATCTTGTTAATCCAGCAGGAACCAGCATACCAAGTTTTCAGTCTTGCAATAATTTGCCCACAGCAACTTAATCTAACCAAAAGTCAAGAGAAAAATGGCAGCCTAAGAATTTAAATTTGCTCCAAAAAATGCCAATGCAAATCCCAATGCTGCAGGGAACAACGTTCATGGAAATGTTGTACAAAAATTGCTCATTTAGGAGGCTGATTTGCAATCTTTAGCATGGCTATGTATGTTGTCCGTGAGTCATTTTGGGAGGAATGTGTGAGCCACAAGCTAATTTGAGCTTTGTCTTTTCATGAGTGGATGTCCTAAAACAGTGGGTCTCAATTGCAAGCACTATTGTAAGTAGTGAGATAGTTCAGTGTTGTGAGACAGATGCAGGGATAAGCTGACAACAACTTGGACATCACAGTGGCAGAGGTGGATACTATGAATGCTCGAGGGCACTTCCAGGCCTCAACTGAAAAAAACAATCAGCCATTTAGTCCAGCAACACATTGCAGCTGACCCAGTTGATCTCTTCTGAAATGGACTCCCCAGGGAAGATGTAGGTGAAATTTATCACTGTAATACATGCATGAACAGGTCAGCCCTTAGGGCTCATAATGTCACTACCTTGCCTGTCTGCCATTCAATGTGGGAATGTTGCATTATGTGTGCAATGCATGTTGATTGACATCACTGCTGCATGTTTTGTGTCCCCAGAAAATGCATAGTCCAAAACCTGAATGCGTATAATGCATGTTATAAGCTCTAAATTGTGTTCATCTATCAATTTTACTTTAAAATGCAATCTTTTAACATGTAAGAAACCATGCTATGTTGTTGGATTTCTAGGCTGAGATGTTCTGGTAACAGCTGAACAGGTGAGGGTGGCAGAATTTCGCAGCAACAGCACAGTTACTTTGTCAAGAACAGCTGTTTCCTCATTCCAGATATAAAGCGTGTTTAAAAATAAATCGTACTTTTGGCATTTAGAACCCTAGTTGAGCATCTGTAATGAATGTACAGTATTTTTCAAATGTGAGCTTAGAAGTTCTGAACTGTAATGAAATAGTATTTGCAAACTAGGTTGCAGACATTTAATTTCTAAAGTGCAGTACTTTGGGCCAGTCACTTACAATAGCACAATGCCTTTGTTTTCCTTGCCAATATAGAATGCCTGTATCTTGGCACAGATGATCCATTGCACCCTGAAACTGTTCTTATTTCTATTTAATGCATATTAAGATAATCACATTAAGTACTCATTTCTAACCCCAGATTCTTACATTCATGTTTCTATCTACTTAATTATTTGCATTGCATTTGAAAAGCAGCTATCAAAATGTCACAGGTCCAGAGGAAGGGTCTCGACCCAAAATGTCAACTATTCATTTCCCTCAAAGGTGCTATGTGACCCACTGAGTTCCTCCAGCATCTTTTTTTTGCTATCAAAATGTCACAACTGATACATTTTAAAATCAAACATTCTCCTTAACTTGGCTCAGAATTCTAAACTCACATGGAGCTACCAAAGAGAATGCTGAATTTGACAATGCATTCAATGATGCAGAAGTAGCTTGTTGTAAAAAATGTACAATGCCAGGTTGACCACAGCTTGAGTAGTGTGTACAGATCCAGTCACCACATTACAGGAGAGATGTAATTGCACTGGAGAGGCTGCAGAAGAAATCTATGAGGATGTTGTCAACAAAAGAAAGTATTAGCAAAAAAGAATGAGTGTGTAGACTGGGATTGTTTACTTTGGAACAGAGGAAGCTGAGAGGAGACTAAATTATTGAGTAGAAAATAAGCTTAACTAACTATATCTACATCCCTTAGCAGTGTGGTCAAAAGCGAGAAACCATAGATTTAAAGAGGGGCTATTAAAGAGAAATATTTCACAGAGACTCATAGGGTCTGGAACTCATTGTCTGAAAGGATGGTAGAGGCAGAAATCTTCACTATGTTTAAAAGCTACTTGGATGTGCATATGAATAGTTGTGACCTTACAGGGTGATGGACATAATGCTAGAAGATGAGATTAATGTGGGTATCTCATTTTTGACTGCAACAGAAATAATGGGATGAATGCCTCCTCCGAGGTTACAAATTTTCTATGATTCTAGCATAACTGCATTCAGCATAAGCATCCAGTGGACAGTGGTTATCCGATTCTAATTCGGAGCAAGGCAATTCTTCCATCCATTCGTGGAGGAGATAGAAGCACCTGCCATGTGTTTAAGTACAGCCCGCAGCCCCCTGTGCAAGTTAAAGCTCAGCAATCCCTGCATGGGTACTCAGTTAATGCTTGTTTGGTACATTGCAGATCATCCAGCAGACACAACGCTGATCATTGACATCTTTTTTAGGCCACAAGAGTATCTCTGTTTGATTCCAGAATGGATTGTGGGACTTCAGCCAGCTGGGCAGTGCCAATGTGATTTGCTGTTATGTTAATAGTTGCAATGGACTAGGATCTGACTGTATTCATAGAGCACAGTGGCATCTTAATTTATATCTGATGAAGTGATGTTGGAGAGGAATAGTAGCCAGAATAGTGGCATGGAGTTGTGTGCCACTGATTAATCTGATTGCAGCATTGATATGGCTGTTGCACTGTTCAGTACATGAACTATTACACTAGACCAGTGAGTACTATTCTTCTGGTGATAGGAGCAGCACCTGAGACCAACATTGCCTCCCATCTTGTTCCTTTTAGCTGTATGTGATACTCACTCCAAAGCTTCATCTTTTTACCTGTGTCTTCAAGGTAATGGTGATAAAATTTAAAGTGGCTTCTTGGTATGTACATTAGTGTAACCTGTAAACTCAGAGAGCTTAGGGATTGTCTTCTAAATCAAATTATCCATGCTTAGAATCAAAGCTAAAGTTACTGTTCTACAGATGAACTGTCAGACCAAGGCCCAAGTATTTTTGTTCAACAGAATTCTTGCAATATCTTGGCCACATTATTTTCTTACCAAAGCCACTGAAACAGGTTACTTGCTCATTGATCTCAGTGCTTTTGAGGTTGTAGAATATATGAATGCAAATATAAAAAGGCAGGCATGAAAATGTGTGTGTATGTTTGTGTGTGTGCGTGCGTGCATGTTTGTTTGCGTGCATGTGCTTGTGAAAAGAAATGGCATATTTGTATATATAATATCACCATGTGAAATCATTAAGATCATCATGATTATGGTACAGATATGGAAACATCTAGTAGAAATGAATATAGGTACAGCAGCATGTCGATTTATTACAAATATTTATACATACAAAAGGAAATTCAGTGTCTTCCTTTGGCAAAAAAAAATTAATTCTGGCACATACTCAGGTGAAGTACCAATAGTGAAAATGAAACAAAAATGTAGAATCTGCAGATTGGAAATCTGAAATAAGAGACGGAAAATACTACATAAACATTACATCTGTTGATACCATCTGATTGGCTGAGTTTTATCCAGTATTTTCTGTTTATTTATTATTGAAGTATGAAAGGTACTATATCAAATATAATGCATCATGTTTTACAATGACTATTGATTAGAATTACAAGTAGTCATGGCTGACTATAGAGAGTGAGCCTCGTTACTGAGCAAGGATCGGCTAAGGATACTAAAATGTCCATGCAGATTTGCAAAGGAAACTTTAGTGTCTATTCAGATCCTGCAAAATTGCATTTGGAAATGCCATTGCATTGCAGAACACAGGGCATACCTCTGCATCAAGCTTAACGACAAATCAGTAAAGTGTAAATCCTGACTTGTGCCGAATTCACTAAAAAGTCAAGTGGAAGAAGAATTAGACAAGCTAGAAAAGAATAGAGTCCCAGCAAAAATAGCTCAAATTCAATGGACAATTCCAGTTGTGGTAGTGCTCAAAGCAGACAAGATGGATAGTTTAAATGATGACTATAAATTGACCCTCAAACAAATGGTCAACAATAAGCAGTTCTCATTACTGACAGTGCAGAATGAGCAAGAGCCAAACTCTTCACAAAGTTAAACTTTTCTTGTGTGTCTGCTCAATTAAATGCAGACCAAAAGACTCACTATTTTCTTGCCACAAATATACAGAATATGTACACTTATACAGAATTGTAACGTGGACATTAAATCACCATTGGAAATTTTCATTTGGATGAGATCTTCTAAGATACAGACCATTGCCAATGTAATCAGGGTCACCTTCATATTACCACTGCTACCATGGAAGGCAAACATCAACTTCTCAAAGAGCTTCTTATGCAATTATGTCACCATAACACAAATCTCAAAAGAAGTAAATGTTCTTTTGTCCAACCAAAAGTTATTCATTTTGGATCAAAAGTGGATGCCTATAGTTTATAACTGTTAAGGACAAAGCTGAAGCCATTGTAAAAGTGAATAGAGCAGAAATCCAGAAGAGCTCAGATTCATTATGGGTATGGTCAAGAATTAAATTTCTGCCAGATTTAGGAATGATGCTTACATCACTGTATGAGCTGCTAAAATAAAAATAAAAAATAGAGTTTGAGAACAACAGGAAGCATACATCTTAAGTAAGCGGAGCTTGAGCAGTGAATCTTACTGGTATGTTATAACACGATGAGGATATGGGAGCTTGCATGTGGTGCCTGAGACTGTGGAGTGGTACCGATATCAGTCACATCATGGATGATAACAATAAAAAGCCAACAGTATTTGCATCTTGTGCTTTTAATAAAAGTGAACAGAATTTTGGACAGATGAATGAGGAGGCACAAAATATCACTTTACAAGTGAAGAAGCTTCAACAATTTCTATTCAGATGATCTTTTACTCCACTCACAGATGACAAACCCCTCTAAGTTGTTCTAGTCCAAAATCAGCAATCCTGTCCTTGGTAGAGATGGGTGAATTTGCTATTCTCCACATGGCAACACAATCATTGGCTTTCTCAGCAAAACACAGTCACAGACACTTTATCCAGGCTACTACAAAAATTCTGAGATAACAGCGGTGACGGCTTTCCTACCACTGCTGCAGAAATTGCTGAGACAACACCAAGTGATACATTTCTGACATGAGTATATGAACTCACTTTAAATTGTCAGATCTCTTTAGATGTTCAAATGTAGATAGGTAACCATTTTACAATAGAAATATGAACAGTCTACTGATCAAGAATATCTGAACTCTGGATATAGAATATTTATCTCAAAATCCTGGGAAGATGAATCTCAGATGTATTAGGCTCAGAATATAGAACCCTGTAAATGTGGAAGCTATTATCACAGGGTTTATATTCTGGTCAACTAACAGATTGAGTGTTTAGATTTAGTCTATCAAATGTATAGAATGAGAGCATCAAAGACACCCTGACAAATATGGAAGCTGCTGATGCTGCCACTTCAGAGAGCCCACATCAAGGTAATGGCAATCTTCTAGTCCTTACTGATGGTCATTCTAAATGGATTGAAATCTGATGCATGGAAACATGCAATCAACTTTTGAAGAGCTGAGATCAATTTTCACAACTCACAGTATACCTGAAGAATTGTTGTTGAACAATCGACCCGAATTCACATCATACTTGTTTGAAAGCTTTACGTGGAGTATTAAACAATGAATTGTTCCTCATACCATTCAACCTCTAATAGTCTAGCTAAAAGGGCTACACACATTTGTGCTGAACTTCCTAAGAGGTAAGTTTTCCAAGGTTACTTGAATCTAACTTTGAATCACTGCTCATACATTGTAAGCACACATGGTGGTTGTTCATCTTCAGTAGAGAGTAGGCACATGTTCCTGGTGTCTTCAGGAGTACATTTACTCATCAGCTTTGCAGTGTTTGTACACAGAGAGCTCTCAATGCAGTGCTGTGGAGCTTTGCTGACCACAGATTGGCTGTTCAGTTTTTGGAAAATTGCAATTAATGAACTTCAGAAGTGCTTACATGGCTGCAAAGTACCCTGGGATACTCTGATAACAAGAGGAATGTTATAATGTAAAATCAAGTTCATATTTCCTAATGAAGATGAAATATTTTGGGAGGTCGTTTATTTTCTTAGATATGAGATCATTTTCTTACATTCATCAATAAAATTACATTGAATCGCTGGAAGTTGTGCTTCACTTTGGTTTGTGAGCCTCTGCATGATCTGGGAAAGTTTTACTGTGACTTGACTTCTTTCTGTAGATGTGAGCTGAATTGGGCACAGACAGCGACAAGAAAGCTCACAGTGAATTCCGCACAGGGACCGTTGTTGTAATGTAGATTAATCTTAGTGCAATAACTCTATTTGTGTTTCCCAGGCAAGGAACTTTGGTCACTGAAGTAGTTTTACTGAGGATGTTGTTGAGCTAGATACTTTCTCCTCTCTGTGAAATATTCATATGAATTGCAACCTAATTCAAATATGAGACATAAATTAAAGAGCTGCATTCATATATGAATATAGTTTGATTTTAAAACACATCAAGGATGATATATCCTTTGAATTAACTTATTTCGAATATTTTCAATAAAATTACAAATTTAATAAAGCCCAATATCTTTATTTTTTGACTTGAAATGTAAATTAATTAATTCCACTTAGTAATTTTTGAGAACTTAACATAAATGTTAAATGGAAAGTGTTAAATGGTCATAAGGTTGATATGTGTTTTGATTATTTTAAAATTTAGTTTAGGCAGCCAAAAAGGACTGAAGATTTAACTGCCACCATTGATCAATTGCTGACTGATCAGTCAATATTTTGCATCCAAAGTTACATTCAGACTGCCTCTTCAGCAGGATGATAGAAGTGGGCCAGCTAGATGAATGCCTGGAAATCTGTGACAGCTGCTTACTAATTTATGCTTCTGAGAAATAAATAGCTTTCTTTTTCGCTCTTGTGATTGAAAGGGTGAAGCTTCATGTATTGCACTATAAGGCTGGCAAGCAAATTTTTTAGTTGTAATTTTATAATTTTAACTTTAACAGTATCGGTAGTCTTTTCTCTCTCTGATTGTTTCTCACAAGCTATTGAACAGGGAATTGGGGCAGTTATCAAACATGTGGGTAGAAGGGAACAAGGTGGCAAAAGACTGCTAGATGAATTTGCACTAATTGATATTAGTATAGAAAAACTTAATTCTTGTATGAGATTACTCGGCAATGCCAACAGAGGCAGTGACCCATTTATTCTAAACAACTGAATACTAAATTAAAATGGGTCAAACTGAATTCAATACAATGTCTTCTTATTCTTGCATAATAATCCAATTTTGCTCTATTTTGTTACTCTCTATCAAATTCATATTTGACTGGAAGACCCAAGAATATCCTGAATTAAACAAATCAGTGTTTTTCACAATTGTTCCATTAGAATCCAGGTTTTAGAATTTTCCAGATCTTGATGAAGAAAATATGATTTCTCCATCAGCCAACAAGAAGTGGATCTTGTAACTTTTCTTCACTGTGTTATTTTCATGATATTTTCAAAATGGAAATTACAGATTTGAATAAAGTTGTTAGCACTTGTTTCTTTTCTAATGTCTTGCTGTACTATTTGATGAGAGGTGGTGTGGAATAGGAAATGGGTAAGAAGGGTTTGGATGAGCTGAAATCTACAGAGTTGGAAACAGGAAAGATAGAACTAGGATTGCTACATTCATGGGTGATAAGTATACTGTATGGATGAAGTTTCCTGCAGCAGATTGGCAACTATAGCAATGGATCGAGACAAGGCGAGAGAGATAAAATGGGTGTTGAGAAAGGGGTTGGTTTCAAACTTCATGTGATTTCCTGGAGGAAGTTGTGGTTTGCCCCATATTGGATGAGATAAGGATTTGAATGAACAGTCTGAAAACATGGAGGTAGCGGAGAGGCATTGGTTATCAGAATTGCGAGAATTGGGCATTCCCCCCTCCTGCTACTGCACCATCAGTCACAGTTGAGACTGCAGTCAATCAACCTATTCTGCCCAGCACTGTCTGCTATTAAATTCTTTCTGAAACGTATCTCTTTCACCATGATGTTGCCTTCTTGTTTTGATTTTCCTCCCAATCTAGTTTGGTATTAACCCTGCAATCCTGAAACACTTTGTAGATATGGCTGTAAAGAAAATGCTACAAATGATCTTGCCAGAATACATTGTAGGACATTATTTCCATTAACAATCATCAGGAGATGCAGATTTAAGGTAATTGACAAAATTAGCAGAGGGAAGATAAAGAATATTTTATGACATGATGTGTATTTATGATGTACAATACACAGTCTGAATGTGTTGAGAAAGAAGTTTCAAAAGCATATTTCAAAAGGAAATTGAATCCTGTGTATACTTAGAAACAGGTTGCAGTATTGTAGGGAAAGAGTAGGGGAATGCCATTAATTGGATTGCTCTTTCAAAGAGCCAGCACTTAGGTTGAATGCACTCCTTCCATGCTACCTAATTTGATTGACTAGAAAATTATCCTCAGTGGTGAACACTAATAACAAAATATAGTAAAGGTTTCTCGATGTACTCCACTCCCAAAATCTGATTCCATTGACTTCAGTAGCTTCTAAATTCCATGTTTAATATCAGTGGCTCTACTTGAATCTTTAGATTCTGAAATGCAAGTTGTTGTTGACCATCAAGGGATGATTTTCACTGTAACAAGATTCTAAACCCATTTATGTTCTAAACCAAGTTTATGACCTTACTGCAATTGTCTCAGAGAAAAAAGGACATTGTAATTGTATAAGTATATAGTAAATTGTATTCACAGTCATGGAATATGCATAGTAATAGTGAAATACAGCCACATATGAAAGTTTAACTGGTATGGATTCCTGCACAGTCTTTAAAAAATTTCTAGTGCTTTTTTAAACAAGTTCTTTTTTGCATGATTGGCAATTAGTTAAGCAAACACTACAAAGTGATTGATGCTGCCAAACAGATGACATAACCTTGAAAAAAATTGTATCAGCTGTTTCAGAAAAGTGACATACACATTTGCAGATGAGGTAGGTTAATGAAATATGAATGAGATTAATGATTTGTTAATAAATCAATCATATAAAAAATCTACAGAGTCAGCACCCTATAGATGCTGCAGAAGATCAATTGATGAGCCTTCAGAGAGCTGACATCTTTTGTTTATTAAATGGGATTAAGTCATTGTCCCCATAATATTAGTGGATTGTGTGACTAAACCTCTAGATTGAGTTCATGGAAGTAAAATCAGAATGCTAATATGAATAGTAGGCATCCAAAGACAGGTACAACTGCAACTATAATGGACAATAGAGACATTCTGTCATCTGATTTTTCCATGCCAACAACCACTTGCCTGTTCTGGACAATACCTGAACCTGTGGCATTTAACTGAGGCCTAATATCACTGTTTTTCTCTCTCTCTCTCTGTGGATTAATCCATATTGTGCTAATAAGGTAATTTCTCAATTTGTCTTGTAGCTTATGTTATTATTTTGCAACTGATTTTTTTTTTCTCTTTGGACACACTAGAGAATATAACTGAGGTATTCACCAATTACCAAAAACATGGTAATTCAATTTTTAGTTAACCCGCAGTAAATGATAGTGCTATGTAAGATGGCAGTTCAGTTTTACTTTTCTGCTTTAAAATGTCTTTGTTGCTGATGGCATTGGCACACTTGAATTCAGGAGGGAAACAATTTGTAGGTTTTACACACATTGGTTATATTGATTGGATCGACACCCACAGTTCTTTGAAATTCAGATTTAACAAGAAAATGCTGAACAACAGATTGGGAGTTGATTTGGGGTTAAAATGTTAATATCAGTTATGTCCTATCAATATTTGTGTTTACCCTCAATATTGTTAATTTTCAGACCCTCCAGCCTGAGGAATCATGGCAGATCAACTTTGCCCTAGTTTATTTTTAAGTCCTTTCTGCTTGTCATAATTTCAGCATCTCAACATTCATCTAGCTGCAGAGAGCCGAAGATTACTAATATTTTTCCACCTCTCTGATCTGTGAATTATTCTCTGTGCCTCTCAAGAATCTGCAAAGCAAAGACTATCTTGATGATACTTCTGTCATTAAGTACTTCACGCTCTCTAAAAATTGTGGAAGCCCTTCCTCTGAAAGTAACCTCTCACTTGGCAAAGTACAATCTTTATTACATTGGCAGTGTGTGAATTAACCAGAAACAAATCAATATGCAAGGCACCAACCATTAACTCTTTTTTCTGTATTACATATTTAAGACTTTTTAAAATTACTACACCGTTATCTTTTGCAACTGTGTAGCGGCATGAAGTGTAGATATGGTTGTTAGTTTATAAGCCAGGTTCCCAGGGTATTACATTATATCAGGCTTGCATGACAATTAATTGGTGAGTATTAATTAAAGTTCTACACAAGAAACAAGAATAGAAAAGGATGTAAATATACAGCAGACCCAACGGCATTCGAAGGAATAAAAACCAAGTAAATTTTTAAGTAAGACTGTTTATCAGCTGAAGCATTCCTCTATATCTTCTCTTTCCAAACACCAAGAGATTTGTTGTCATTTTTCACATTTTCATCCCGTTGAAGGACTTTTCACAGCAGTTTTCCATTCTTAAAAAGAGTGGGCAGAAAGAGCTGCATTATTTTGATTCATATTTGCACTTTTAAAAAAAAAAGTTGGGGAAAGAAAAAAAATAACATGTATTTAATGACTGACTTTTCATGCCTGAGGATAAATGATAAATGACCAGATAGCCTGTTTTCAGTAGCACCTGTTGAAGGCTCAGTGTTAACACCAGGAAAGAGTCATAGAGTCACACAGCATGGAAACAGGCCCTTTGGCCCATCTGGTCCATGCCAACTGTGTTGGCCAGCGAGCTAGTCCCATCTGCCCATGTTTGTCCCATAGCCTGCTAAACCTCTCCTATCTATGTACTTATCTAGATGGCTTTTAAATACTGCTAATGTGCCAGCCACTATTTCTGATAGTTCATTCCAAAGAGACACCACCCTTTGCATGAAGAAGTTGCCCCTGCTGTCCCTTTTAAATATCTCACCTCTGATCTTAAACCTATGCCCTCCTGTTTTTAACATCCCCTCCCTGGGAACAAGACTATGTGCTTTTATCCTGTCCTTAGCCCTCATGATCTCATAGACCTCGAGCAGGTCACCTCTCAATCTCCTATGTTCCAGTGAATAAAGTCCCAGTCTATGCCACCTCTCCTTATAACTCCGGCCCCCATGTCCAGTCAATATCCTGGTAAATCTTTTCTGCACTCTTTATAGTTTAAAAGGACCTCTGTTTTTTTTAAATGCAATGGGATCTTTACAAGACAGGGAAACTGGGTCATCTGTTTAACAATTTTGCTTCCTATCATATAGCATTCTCTCAGAAATGCACAGAAAGAGGAGTATAGATTAAGTTCTCAATTCTCTGGAGGGAGGTATGAGTCTCAGGGTGAGACTAACGCCTTGGATAATGCTAGAAAGCACATTTGGCATTTAAAAATGAGATTCAAATCTTTATGAGCCTCAAATCAAAATCCATTCCCATAAGGTCTGGCAAAGGCCAAAACTGGTCAAAGCTGAATTTCTGGCATATATCCTCACAGGTGTTAAAAAAACTTCAGTCTTGTGATAATTCATAAACCTGCTGGCTGACCTCGCCAGCAATGCTCCAATGATGGGCTCCATGTGGAACTCAGTGGCAGAGCACAAACTTGTCAAATTCCCCAGCAGTTACTCTGGAGAACCTGCCCACTGGACCTGCAACAGTTAGGACCAGAGAGAACATTCATTTGAATGGTACGGAATGGCTGTGTGGGCAAAGGGTAATTGTAAAGTGATTTACAAATATAAAGTTCCTTGGGTTTGCTCTAATGTATTTGATTGTTAATAAAAGGTTTTAGATTGCTTTTTTACATAATCTTTAAAGTCTTTTAATATTTTTCTATTTTTATTTTGTTAAATTGATTTGTAGTTTTTGAGTGCTTCTGATATTCAAACACACTTCGAGTCCTCAAAAGCTTTCACAGCTAGCAAAGTTATTTGCAGCTGTTTCATGGGCTGTATTTGTTCTTGCCTTCCCATGTGACAACATTACATCCCACAAGACCTTGTCATTGCCAGCAGGACTTCACTACCACCAAGTCAGCAATTTATCCACAAAAAGGCAACTCCTTATAGTCTCAATGTGTCATTGATGAGTATGGGCAACTCACCCATTTTGTTGGTATTGCTCTCTGTATTACCCTTAAGCGGCTTGTGGATGAAGAAGGAGCAAAATGTCTGAGGGATATGTGGCAACAAAATCATATGGATATCATCAGATCTACTCCAACCGATCCTTGCTGCAAAATATTCCACTGAACAGCAATTCATCAGCCAATCAAATTTTTCCTAAGCACCCACCGTACTTATTTGATGGTGATGATGGAAGCTGATGCTCTTTCAATGCTGAAATTCCAATCAGAGGACGTGGTCATGTTCCAACCATCAAAATTCTTTATTAATTTGGAATGTCTGCTAACTTCCATTTTGTCTTCATAACTCAGTAAAACTAGTCCCAGGATCTCACATCTCTTCTGATAACCACAGCTGGGTTAAATTGGATAGCCCCAGAAAATGACACAGGCATCGTGTTATACAAATAACTGGCACCAGTTGCTTCTAAATCAGGCATCATTCTAACTTCATGTTGACTACTAAGTCACATGTTTGCAGCCAGCACCAACTGTTCTGTTGAGTGTGCCTCGGTAGGGAGCCGAGATCATAAGCGACCAGTATCAATTGAGGTTAGTCTGCAGTACTTAGAAGAAACTGCACTGCTAACGTGGAAGATGTGGTGCAACTGCAGGAGCAAGTGGTGGAAGTTATTCTGACCTAGCAAACAATGGTGCCATATGGGAGAGTGCCTTCCTCACGATTTTCCAGTGCTGCACTGGAAACTTGGTTCATGACATAGAGACAGAGTATCAGGCTTCATCCAGAAGCATTAAAAACCTGGATGTAGTGTGGCAAGAAGTCTATTGACCTCACTTCCAGGGTCAAATTTAGAGAACGCCTCTTCAAATGCAATAGCCCATCAACTGCATGACCAACATCTGACACTACTCAATGAACCACAGCCCATCACATCTATCAACTATCTCTATCAGTTAGCATTTCTACCTCATGTCACACTCAGAATTGTTGCAAAACTCACACCCATATCTTCCAGCTTATGCACAGATCTAGCCATTCAGCCACAACAGTCACTTCATCCAGACGTATTTCAGAATACTCTTACAAGTTAGCTGAACCTCCTTCAGCTCCTCTTTCATCTGTAAATGTCGGCAACACTTAGAACACCAGGAATGACCGGACACACAAGGGATTGTAACAACAGCCAGTGAAAGTAACTCACTTTATTATATAATTGATGATGCCTGCACATAACGCTGATCAAGGATCCTGCTTCTGAGCATGTGTTCAGCTGTGCAAGGTTAAGACAGGGCATTACATGGTGCGTTGAGGTCTAAAATGGGAGCATTAGTATCAAATCACTGTTGCCTGCTGATTGATGTTACCATCTGCCTCCTCTTCACACTTCCTATAGGCAATGGTTGGACATGTGCACATGGCTGATGACCTTACAGCTCTAGCGTTTGGCACAACTCATGCCACAAATGCATTTACACATCAGAACTGAATTAGCACCTGTGGTGGCCAAAAATAACACACTCCAGTACCAAATGTTGTGGTCACAATCTTCCCTTCTAAACATCATCTCTATGAATCTAAATTATCTGCCCACATTGTTTTAGAGCCCTTACAGTGTCTAAACACTGAACTCAGTATTCTGGTTGTGGGCTGCCCTTTGTTCAAATCCATTTTTGCTTCTTTATTCTTTTATGTCCCAAACTATACTCTCCAAAAATGTTCTTTTGTGACCAACTAGTTCATGTCAAATTTTCTATGTTCACCTTTATTCCTTTAGCCTCGTTCCCAATTCCTGTTTCTTTCCCAAAATTATCACCTCTTACTTTTCCGCATGAAATTGCATCTGTTAAATGAATACCCATGTAACTAATGAGAGGAGAAAACTCCATGAAAATTTTATTCCCAGTCATGGCAGGGCGCAGCATTTGAGTGTAAAAAGTATGGCTGAAGTATTTTCAACTGTCTGCAGACCAAAGTCCCAAGCAGATAACTCATCTTAGGTTCCTCCTAAGACTTTCACAGTCATAGAAGACGGTCTTTAGTCAATTTGATTTAATTCCACAGGATATCAATAAGTAGCTGAATGCACTGGATAAAGCAAAACATATGAGACCAGATTATATCCCAACTGTAATACTGAAGACTTTTGCTCTGAAGCTTATTGTGCTTCAACTTTTTCAATGTAACAAAATCAACAGAATAGAAATTCAGTCATGTTTGATAAAAGAACTAAGGGCCAGGGTGAGATTAGAGTGGGCGCCCTTGATATCAAGGCTACATTTACATGTGTGACTTTAAGGAGATTGAGTGAAAATGACATTCGTGAAGATCAAGGGACGAACTGTTTCTGGCCTGGCAAAAAGGCTCTTATTGTTGCTACTGTCAGTCATTGCAGTCCACAAGATCACTGGCAATACCTTGGCAGTGTCCTCTGCACAACTATCTTCAGTTCCTTCACCAATGGCTTCCCTCCATCAAAACATTAGAAGTGGGGACATGGGAGATTCTGCAGGTGCTAGAAAAAAAAGAAATCTGGAGCAACACTCAAAATGCTGGAGGAACTTAGCAGGTCACGTAGCATCTATGGAGGGAAATAAACAGTTGACGTTTTGGGTTGAGACCCTTCATCGGGACTGGGATGTGTGTTGATGATTGAAAATTCTGTTCAATTTGCATCTCCTCAGAAAATAAAACAATCTATGCCAGCATGCCAGTAGATCTGGGCTACATTCATACCTGGACTTAAAAGTGGCAAGTGGCAAGCAATATTCATGGCATACACTGACGATGATGATTTCCAATGACTAACAGTGTAATCTCATCCCCTCTGCACTATCATTGTTATAACTACCACCTATAATATTCTGGGGTCATTGTTGGCAAGAAATTTAACCGAATAACCAGCAATATTACATTGGATAAACTGAGAGGCTGGTATTTTCTAGAAAAGGACTTGCTTGTTGATTCCCCAAAGTCTTTCCACTGTCACAAGTTGGGAGCATAATGGATCTCTCCACTTGCCTGGGAGGGTGCAACTCCAGCAGCACTTAATAGGTTTGCAAGCCTCCAAGATATTGCAACCCAGTCGATTGGCACCTTATCAACCAGCCTAAGCATTTACCATTTTCACCATCTGGAGACCATGGCTCATTGTGCACCATCTACAAGATGCACTGCAGCAACTCACCAAAGCATCTACCAAACCTGAGACTTCTGTGTCCTTGAATTATAAGGGGTGAGGCTGATGAGTCCATCAGCACCTGTAACCTTCCAATCCACATGCCATTCTAACTTGGAGAAAAATCAATGCAAAAAACAAATTTCTCTTGAATTTAATTAAGCATTTGGTATAAACTGGAGAATTAAAGTAGTTACCTGATATAAAGAAAACAATAAGTAATCTCTGCACTGAGAAAAGTAAAATGACAGAGGCATCTCAAGGGCAACTAGGATGGATAATTAATGCCAGCAATGCTCACAGTCTGTTAAAGAATAAATACAATAAACAGAGTTGTTTTAATGATTTATGAGGAAACTGGGACTGAATAAGTAAAGGTACACATGTAACAGAGTGAAATTTCTTTTTATTTGAACTTTGAACCTACACAAACAGGTCAAAAGCCTTTGTATTTCTCCGGAAAGTGCCTCAGCCCTCATTGACACAGGTTCTTAATTGTAACCATTCACAGCACTGAGTTTAAAACAAAATGCTAAGCAGTGGTGTTCTTTTTATTCTGCTTTTCATTGTCACATTGATTTTTATAAAGAAATACCCAAATTGATATCTCTCTCTGATATCTCAGACCACTTTAAATATAATCAAATATTTTGAAGGCCAGAATTTATTATCCTGTAGGCAGGCTCAGTGGCTATGTTGCATTCAACAAGATGGCGCACGCGCGCGCACACACACGGAGAGGGAATTCCAGAGTCAAAGAGGACCTATGCCACATTCCCTCAGGCTGTGCTTAGACATTTATTCCAGACTGATGATGACTTCACACCGTCATTCACCTTAGCGCTTCAAACACAATATTTTCCTACTTGTGTACAAATTTTGATCCTTCATTGAGAAACCTCGATTAACAAAGCCAATTGAGGTCCAGAATATATCTCAAGGGCAGCTAATAAAATGTAGAAACAACTTGTTCTAATTTTGAAAGGATTGTGAAGTCACATTTGGAATGTTTAGTACAGATTTTACACTTCACCTTTGAAAGAGCAATGAGTAGCCCCTACTTAAAATGCAAGAGCTTTAAAGTATTGCCATCGAGTTGCAGATAAGACAGCCAAAATTGCAGAAAAGTAATGTTGACTTTTTTTTATTTCAGTAATTATAAAAGTCAGTCAACATTCTTGTTTCAGTGGGGGAGGGGTGCAGGTGGGGGGGGGGTTACATTAACATTTTCTATATCTTTTACAAACATTTTACACCAGATAATAATGTTGTTTGTGATTCCTTCAGAGAACCAACAGCTGTTCTTCCTTACTCAATAGTGGCGATTGGGGAATGAGAGGAGCTACACTTGGCAGTGACGGCTGTTTACTAGGGTGATGGGTCGGCATCACTGTTCTGTCCCTCTGACCTTGGGCTGAGGGAGGCAGCAACCCCAACATATGGTTCTTGCCAGGACCTGCTGGTCTGGAGGTTCCCGCTGGGAGGAGGGATGGCGGATGGCAGACTGGCTCTCAAAAACCACACCCTCCACTTTTCCTACTCTCACTGACCCTTGACCTGGGCCATGTGTCCCAGTCCCTTCACTTACTCCCACCACTGTCTCTCCTCACTTCCCTCTCCTTTTGTGGATGGGCATCTGAAACTGAGAGGCAGTGTGTGAGGGAGAGAAGGAAAGAGGAGGGAGGAAGCAATAGGATTAGTATGAGCAAGTGACTGAGTGCACTAACAGACCAGGCCAAAAATATTGTTACTTGCAGATATTGTAGGATTTGCATTTTCCACAAAATCTCTATGTAAGTATGGTTTTAACAATGGGCACTGGTGAAAACAGAGGATGTTCTAAATTAGGGAATTAGGGATGCAGGTTACTTCTGCTGGAGAAACGATTGACTGAAGATGTGGTCCACATTTCTGAAATGCTGAAAGGAATGGATAATGCATATGCAGGTGCTAAATAAGACAGACTGCAGAAACAGAAAGCAAATATACAAACTTAATATACTTCATAAAGCAACTTGAATGGAAGAAGCTTTTGCACAACCACATTTGGTATTGGAATTGGTTTATTATTGTCACTTGTACCGAGGTTAAGTAAAAAACTTGCCTTGCATACCGATCGTACAGATCAGTTCATTACACAGTGCAGTTACATTAGGTTAGTATAGAGTGCATTGAGGTAGTACAGAGTGCATTGAGGTAGTACAGGTGCCATTTATAGTCATATTAGATTGTACATAAGAACAGATAAACATTTAATTGGAAGCTGGTTGAAGGATTATTAGAATACTTACAGATGATTGATTGAGAGTGTACATCTACCTAAATTGCTAGCACCTTGCAAACATTGTGCCAGGGAAGTTAGCCAATAAAAAGCAAGATGGAATAATACAAGGTGTAGAGACAGAAGTGTCACAATATTGAGCAAGGAGCAAGCTTGCAGAGAATCCAAATGCAGCACACTGATACAAGACTAGAGTCAGAATACTTCCTCAGGACCAAACACAGGCAGTGACTGGAAGGAATCTCACTTCAGAGATCAGAAAAGGAATCCCAACACAAACAGGACCTTCAAAAGGAATAGAGAACACAGGACTGCTCTAGAGTAGACCACTCTAAGTAACTAGGAGCCAAAGGTAGACCAATACTCTGGCAACTAGTGCTAGAGAAACCCAGGTACTTATGCTCGGCCCCTGATGGGGCTCAGGTGTGTGTC